>JARQTH010000249.1:0-18503 GCA_030142595.1 Trachelus iudaicus
ACATGTCATCCTTATTCGATTCGCTCAAATACATATTGTAATCAATAAAATTTTGAATTCGACTACATGAACCTGTAAGGAAAATTATTCTTTGTCGTTGAAATCCTACATCTCAGATTTACAACGTTCTGGAATATTCGGACGAACCTCAGCCCTCCTCCGACGACGAAGTTGCGTCGCGCGCGCTTACGAGTAATTTGACACCTCAGGGGGATGGGGAACTGCGTTCTCGACGCACGACTCTGCGAGACAGACACACAGACACACAGGCACACAGACACACAGACACACACACACACACACACACACACACACACACACACACACACAGTCTCTCTGTCTCTCTCTTTGATTCACCCATGCTACGCACTGAGGTTCAAGGCCAAGCAGGCTGAGGGCTGCCGTCCGAAGCCTGTACGAACGTGCACGGGGCCCGTCGAAGCTTCTGGAAGGCTTCCCGAGGTGGGAGGCAAGGGGTTGCCGCAAAACGTCGCGCGAGAGGACCGCCAGCTCTGGGAGCGATCCTTCGTGACTTAGCACGGACACGAACCGTCGAAGCTTCCAGAATGTTCTAAAATGTTCTAGAAGGTTCTCGATCGTGCGTAATTCCTAGAATCGAGCGCAAAATTCCTGGAATGTGACGTAAAATTCCCGGAATCGAGCCAAAATTCTTGGAATCGAGGGGTCCTGATGCCGTCACTTCCGGAAATCGTAGAGCTCACGACGGCAACTTAGCACGGACACCCACCTTCGAAGGCTCTAGAGTGTCGGTATTATGTCGGTGCAGGAATCTGTATCCAGAACTCCCCAACTTATACTACTTACAATGGTTGAGTTAAGAAGGTGTAGATGTATTGGGTATTTCTATCTTGTGATTACAAACAGGTTATATAATAATATGGTAGTATGGTAAAATATGATAATATAACGAGCTCACCAGTGAAGGCAATTTCCCGAGATAGTAGTAAGTAATCCGAATTTCCGAGTGAATGGTCCTTTTCCTGGCCGCTAGGGTAGGCATTGACACTCGTGTAGTGGTTGTTGCACACAAGGACACTGAGTTCAAAAGGGATAAAACTTGTAATGATTCACTCATTGAGTTTTACTAGTCGGCCCTAAGGCCAGGAAGACAAGATAGGCCCTAAGGTATCTTGGCTAACACGACAGATTTTCACTAAGTTCACCTTTGACTCGAGTTTAATGAGAGTAATCTATGACTGGTTTTGATGAGACTCCTAGGTAGACTGCCCATTTCGCTGCTCGATTCTAGCTCGAGGAACGACTGGGTCCAGAGAAGGGATGGAAATCTGCTGATTCGGTGCATTCTGGAATTGTGGGATCAGCGCGAATTGCTCTTGGTTCCCGCGGTCCTGCCACGTTATTGGCACATACTTTGGAGTTTATGGTCTTTAAGTTCTCTGGTTTTTGCAAACCTATACAACCTTCTCTCTTACACCCACTGGCGAGCTCCTATGGGAATGTTCTGTACATGGACCGTTCCCATGGACTTACAATGCTATAATTATTACTATCTTATCTCTAGCTTATGCTAAGGAGGAGCTAAGTGCGCGTAAGACCTGATTACGTATGACTCTCTACCGCTCGCGAAAGAACAGGGCAGGGGCATTTGGTTGAAATTTTGGGGGTGTAGTTGCGTCGGACGTAACAAGTCAACACATTCGATATTCCAAAGCATAGGATTTTGTTCTTATACTTCGATTAATGCACGCGTATGTTCTCGCGACCAAGTGCATCTTGCCATGGTCATACCTCTGAGAGTACTGTCACAATTCGAACTCGGTTCGAACCTTTGCGAGTAACTATCAGATAGCGTATTTGGACTTGTTCACTTGAGAGCAAGTTCTCGCGAGTCTGCTCTCGACGAGTTTGATGCTACTGCATACGAGTTACTCTCAGGAGCGGGTCCATTGTCGAGTACTGCTCTCGAGAGCGACTCTTGAGAGTTTTACTCTCACGTGGACAGGTACTTTAAAGATGAGTTTACACCAAGCGAGCATCGTTTGCGGAAGTTCGCAAACGTTTGCCAACATTCATGAACAGGAAGGAAGGACCCCGTTCACACTGCCTGAGCACGCTCGATCGAGCAGTTGTTCTCGAACATTCGGCGAAGTTCTGACAGAAGTTCGCAAACATGGCATCGGCGTTATCAAACCTAGGTACTGTTCACACCGGACGAGCAACCAACACTGAATCCCTTTGATGATTCGTTGGTGTACCGATAAGTCGCGGAACAAGCTTGAATCTTCGCGAACATTCGAGAACAACGTTCGCAAACGGTGTTCGGCGCGGCCGTGTGTTTACACCGCCCGAGCGTTTTGCTCGCAATTGTTCGCAAACAGTGTTCGCAGTCGATGCTCGCTTGGTGTAAACTTGCCTTAATACGCATCAGTCCACCGGAACCCTAAACTATATCGCAATTAGTTTCTTGCCTATCATGGAAATCTATCGGGACCTGAACTAGGCACTCGCCAGTATGCTAAAAGTGAATAACCTAAGTTTATTTCAGACAGTTCCTCGTTGTAGTACAAATCTTTTGATTAGGCTTCATCAATGTGAGGACGGAATTTGTGTGTTCATTTGCTGTAAATATAATTGACCGTAGAAAGTTCGAAACCGTCCAACGTGTGTGCCAAACTGATACATTTGGCAATGCTCAGGCATATAACGATTAACCCTTTCGTTACGGCGGTCCGCTCCGCTAGAGTGACGTCACTGAACGGGGCATCGCGCCGCAAAGTGTGCACATTGCAAGTCGGTAATCTTCTGTGTCCGCACTTACGTCTTTCAACGCCACCTTGTGATTCTCTTGTATGTACACTGTTTAAGAGCATATATATGTATATCAAATCATAGTTCTTAGTGACGAGAGTCGTCATAGGTCGTCGCATAGATGTCGACTATAGTCGGCACCCGTAACGAAAGGGTTAAGCTCGTGCTTATGTAACGCTCATTCTAGTGGTAGAAGTCAACAATTAGGCATAAAGTTTATCGACATCTTAATATAAATTTTCATCTAAAATTTTCTTCTAAATCTTAAATACTTTTGCAAAACTCCGTCAAATTATTTGTAGCAATTAATCTGTCACATATTGACGAAGGCTTGTGAGCAACATAAGAATCATATTTTCAGAGGAATTCTGCAAAATTGATGATATTCATAAACGCAAACAGTGTTAATTATCACTTCTAACTGAAGCACCATGTACAATTTGGGCTGGTGATTCAGTGGTTCTCGTATTACACTCCTCAATTTCGGGCATTCCGATAATCGTAGGTTTAAATTCATAAAATTTGATCGTAATGTCAATTACATA
Organism: Trachelus iudaicus; assembly: GCA_030142595.1. Taxonomy (NCBI): domain Eukaryota; kingdom Metazoa; phylum Arthropoda; class Insecta; order Hymenoptera; family Cephidae; genus Trachelus; species Trachelus iudaicus. The sequence continues at coordinate 3,336 of JARQTH010000249.1, forward strand.
TTTCATGTTTGTATTTAATGAATATCAAAACAGTTTCAATATTTTTCTGTATCAACTGTACATCAAGTCCACATGGGTCGTAAGGAACTGACCTTGCAATCTATCTATGACCTAGGCAGTTTGACATAATTAGTGGCAAGGTGGAGCATGTGTTACGTTTCTGGTCGAACGCTAGGTAGTTTTCCTATATAGCGCCTAGACAGAAATAGGAAAAACTAGTTTGTACTCGGCTAGCGGTCCATATACAATTTCTAGCAGGGCTGTTTAGTAAATTATTTAAAATTATAGATTACATGTAATTTGAAACCAGTATCCAGGGCTAATGATCTACGAGGTCGACGCCCCAAGCACTGATAACAACAACAAAACTGATACCTTCATTCAGTATTGTTGGCGGAGTTCCTGAGCGCAAATTAAGCGTGCGGTCGTATAAATCTAGATTTGCTCGTAGAACAAAAGAATAAAATAATCTTTTCTTGCGGAAATTATATATTTATTAAATTAGTTGGCTGTTCATCCTTTTATATCCTGCAATATATTTGACAAATATATAATTTTCGTAACGAAAAATTATTTTAACTTTTTTCTGCGAGGAAATATAAGTTTTATCTGAGTCTACGTTCATTTCTGAGAGTAATTAACAATGACTGATATTAATACGTGTATCATTGGTTTCGCCCGATTTTTTTTTCGCGGAACTCGGCCCTGAGATGAAACAATGAAAATCGGGTATGTTGTCTTTTTTCTCGAAGTGTCAGCTTTCAATTGTACACACGTTCTCCATGGGATTCAAGCCAGGTGATAGAGCAGACCAAGAGATGTGACTATTCTTCAGTGTAGACCAGAATGTAGTGTAGACTACGGCGAGGAACTCGTGTAGTCTGTGGCAAGAATTCGTCCCTAATACTCTGCCACATCTTCGTGGCATTACGGCCAGACTTCTGCCGGGATGGGATATACCAAATTTTGGTGCATCTCTGCGGCACTCCTGTCGGAAACTAAATCTGTTAGCCCTAAGTTTGTTAGTCTATGGCTAGAATTCCAACTTTACTATATAATTGTGAATGTCCGAGCAATGTCGACGAATAGATAGACTCCAAAATCTACGGCAAGGAACACGTAGACTCCAATAGCGAATCGCGCGTTCCGCGTGAAGCTGCGGTACGAAGTTAGGGACCTGCCGTCAGTATCGGAAATCTATCAAAAAACGATCAAATTTCGAATGTCGATGTCTTCCTTAAAATATGACTTAAAGTCATTTTGACATTAAATAATATTTCTTCGGCACTTAAATTTCCGTGGAAGTCTGGTTATTAGGGGATGAATTCTTGTCATAGACCATACAATTTCCTCGCTCATGCTCCAATGACTATAGCGAGAAGCACAGAAGACCAGGAATAGTCAGATAAAAAGTAGAAAAATATTAACACTTTGACTGCCACGCCGAAATCACATGTTTCACTCAGGACGCCACGAGAGTATGTTACCATAAAAAGAGTAACCATGCGCCGGTCACTAATGACCGCCGTGGCGTCACAGGAGAAACTGTGGTCGGTCATATACGAGCAACGTGGCAGTCAAAGTGTTAACAGCTCCATCTCTTGATCTGCTCTATCACCATGATCGAATCCCATGTAAAATGTGTGAGTAATTGCAACCTGATACTTCGAGACAAAAGAAAGCAACGTGTCTGATTTTCAATTTTTTCATCTCAGAGCAAATTGGGCGAAAAAAAGCGGGTAAAACCAATGACACGCGTAATAATACCGGTCATTGTACATATGAATAATTTTCGTTACATCTATGAATATGTAAAATACGATTGCCATGTTCAATGCGGTCGTGCTTCGAGACAAACTTGATGGCTGCGACATTTTGTTGCATATTAATCTTGAATTATATTTCAAATAGCAGATTACCAGATATTTGCATTATTTCATGTGGTATATTAATACATTTTTTCTTGTAGATTGGAAATAAATATATGATGCTTCAGGTAGCGTTGGCTTTGCCGGCTGTGCATTGCTTATTCAGCTAAAAATATGCGTAAACGAATGTCATACATTATACCTTAAGCTTTGAATGAATCGTGTTTTTTTTTTTTATACCGTTGACCTAATGTTTCATTGTGTTATTCTTTCAATAAAACTTATGGTAAATGTATTTGTTTCACAAACTTTGTATTCAATGGAGTTTATTCAAACAACGTAATATTGCTTTTTACATATATACATTTTCAAGAATCATTGGGAGGATTATTTGGATGAAAAATATTTATGGCTGCATGTAGAGCTCATTTAACTTCTGTCAAGCAGAAGCTTTATTGTTTTGGTAGCTAAAGATTTCATTTAACTTTTTTTAACTCCTTTTTAGGATGACGACCAGGTAGCTAAACTGTACACAGAATTGAGGGTGCGTGACGTTTCGATCTCTTTGGGGATCGTCATTAGGTACATTCTATTAAAATATAGTTAAAAACATGAAATGATATGGAAGTTGTACAATAATACCACAATGTCATAATAGCCACAGATACAAATTAGAAAAATTTCATTGCAGTACCGTTCACAAATAGTCTAACACAACGTTTACATAGAATCTTGAAACAATACAATAGTCATTAGCAACATGCACAACTCAAAATCTTACATCGGTAATACTAAAGATAATATCCGTACTTTAAAGAAATCTTAATGTCGTGTACAAAATACTTTGTAAGACCTGGTACTAATGCTCCATAGGTCACACTGGTAGACACTTAAAAGCACGTGTCAGAAAACATAGAAGTGTCATTGATCATCACACAGATTCACATACGGCCCTTATTGACGATATAATTATAATGAAATATGAATTTAATTATGCTGATACAAAAATATTAGGAATTGAAAATGATTACCGCAGGCGATGCTTAATGGAAATGATTAATACTTTTAGAAACAAAAATACAGTCCATTTTGAAACTGACATCCAAAACTTAAATAATATATACCTCGATATTTTGCCATATTATTATTAAATAGTGCCTGAAACAAAGAGAAATTAATTGAGAACGTAGCGGAACGAATTAGAACTGTAAAATCGAAATCCCTTCATGAATAAATAAATTGGGACTCCTCACAGGAGCTGATTCAGCTTATTCATGAAATCCGTATCCAAGGGACACTCAGGTGGGCACTGCACTAGAGCACAGCACTGCACCACCGAAGCACACGCACAAAATCTATAGGATTTTCTGGATATTGCGAGAGCAACTCGAGAACTACACAAGTGAGAACCTTCTAAACCTTTCACGAAACATGACTAGAAAAATTATCAACAGATGGCACGGGAGCGCGAGCGAGCTCGAGGCACCTCGATCGGCGTCCCAAGACAGATTGCTTTGACATTAGTCAAATTTGAGAGCTAATCATTCTCATTGGCCGAGATCCTTGCAATGGCTAACTATTATCCTTTCCCTTGAGTCGTCCTTTTAAACTAAATTGAGAGCGTTCCTTAGCGAATCGGACGTAACTCTTGGAGACCCTCCACGACCGCTTCCCCAGGGCATTGGGCAACAGCTGGGACCCACATCCTCAGCTTGGGCCTGGAGGTTCCTCCCTTGCCCTTGACCGTATCAAAAACCTTATCGCCGTCTGCTCCACAGTCCTTTGCCTCTCTCCAGCGGGGCGCCGATATGTTGATTGGACTTCTGTCGATCCGTGGAGACGTCTCTTTCGGGTACTCTTCTCTACCGGGCTACTCGGTACGTCGAGATTATCTCTTCACGGCAGATTCGAGCACCCCGACCTCATCTCAACAATAATAAATCTTTCGAGAGTATTGACGTAACTGTACGAATCCATCCGAGAGCGTAGCTTCTGAGTAGGATGGCACCCCGAAGGTAATCAGAAAGTGAGAATGTTATCTGAATTGGTAGCTGGAGTCGCATTGTAACCGTGAATCGAAAAATTACGTTACAGTATCGATAAATAAATTCTCAATATGAAAAGACCACTTTGGGCGAAAATGTCGGCCGTCTAAATAATGATGGAACGTACCTGATGACGATCCCCAAACAAATCGAAACGTTGTGAACCTTCAATTTCGTGTACAATTTGGGCTACCTGGTCGTCATTCTGGAAAGGAGTTAAGAAAAGTTATAGAAACACACCCGACATTTCACACCAAGTTTTTTTTATCTTACTCTCGAATAGTGGGGATTCTTAACTATTAAGAACGATGATTGGAACCAATTTGGCCTGTCTGCAGTTTTAGGTATGTCACTCCGCATTCCCATTGTCGTGAATAGGATTTAGAAGGAGAAAGGTTTTGGAACAAAAACGCGATCCTAAAATACTAAAACGTCAGAAATATGTAGCATCAGCGTTATTTTACACAACGCGTTGAAATGCAGTTGAATCTTTTTATGAGCAATTCTGCTACAAACACTTTTTGTCCCGTTTCTTTTGCTCGATTCCAAGCAGTCTCCTCAGGCATAGGCGGCATACTTCATTATACAAGGTGTCTGAGGGTTTTCAAGCCAAACGTTGCTAACTTATTCTACGCATAAAATTAACAAAAAAAATATATATAACAATCCTTTGTTACAATAACATTATTTATTACTAAATAATCAATATCGAGCTATAAATTAGTATTGATTCTGAACTAAAAAATAGGTTTAACTAAATTAGAAGTTGGAGGGAGTACTATCGTCTTATATTTTCCCTTTTTACCACAAACAAAGATTGTTTCAGGATTATGTAAAGATTAATGGAACAGGAATTTAAAAATACATATTTTTAAAAGTATAAGTTAAATCACTATTACAGGAATAAATAACGTATTATGTGTATGTATTATGAGAGTGCAAACATATTCCACATAATTGACAGCTCATTGTGTCACCTCATATAACCTGACAAATAATTCAATTGCAGCACATAACAAATACCTAAACGCAGTACATATCATTGTTCCCTAGGTGTAGAGCTACTCACAATTATAACTTTTAACCCTTTAAGTGTTTAGGAAAATTTAACGTTCTGGCCTAAAAATGTTTTCATTTAAGAAGTCATAATTTACATAACCACTCAGCCTTGTGGGTGTTTAGGATAGCTGAATTCGAATAAAAAATCCGAATTTCAAAAATCAAAATGAATATATTGAAATATGTTCACTAAAAATTAAATAATTTACATAAAAATTGTTCGTCAGCGGTTTTAAAAGTTGCAAAATCCGAATGTACATGATAAATTGAAAAAGTCAAAATCAAGATTTTAATTTGGCAAAGAAAATAAATATAATAAAATGGAGTGTAATCCTACGGCGACCTCGTGATGCACTTTGGGTTCGTAAATTTATATACAGGGTGTTTCTTAAGCCCCGGACAAGAGACATACCGTTAGATCCGACGTAAAAAAATAAAAATAGTGGCGTCAACAAAATTCAAAATTTTTATTTAGTTTTATTAATTATTACGGTTTAAAGTTAGCCAATCATAAGCGCTTAAGAACTGGTAAGTATTCCTCAGGCTCCTCTCACTGGGGACAGCCAATCATTCATTTTCGGTGGCCGGTGGATACGTAAACTAGTAACACAAATAAACAAAAGAATAATGCAAAATGTTATATGTTAGCTTTTCTTTGAACAGACATCTTGGAATTAAATATTGGCCAGAAGATACGTTTTGCATTATTCTTTTGTTTATTTGCGTTACTCTTTTGTTTATTTATGTAACTAGTTTACGTATCCACCGATCACTGTTATTGTGGGGAAATGAATGATTGGCTGTCCCCAGTGGGAGGAGCCTGAGGAATACTTACCAGTTCTCAAGCACTTATGATTGGCTAACTTTAACCCGTAATAATTAATAAACTAAATAAAAATTTTGAATTTTGTTGACGCCACTATTTTTATTTTTTTACACCGGATCTAACGGTATGTCTCTTGTCCGGGGCTTAAGAAACACCCTGTACAACCATAGTTTTATTGATTTACCAGCTGATTTTGAAGTGCTTGGATTTAAAATTCTTTTTGAAACGCAATTTTTTAATTATATTTGAACCGAATGAATTCAACTGTCTTTTAACTTTCTTTCGTGCCATATTACAATAGTTCCACTATTTTGAATTAGGAATTTTTTTGTACATATTTGATTTCAGCCATCTTAGAAACCACAGGGTAATAAGATTTATGAAAATGGTACTCGTCAAAATATTTATTCTAAAGACCTTATGAACACTTGTGGTCAGATCTATTTTTACGCCTAGACACGTCACTGACACTTAAGGAGTGAAAGAATGAGGGGGGGGGGGGGTGAATAAATAAAAGAATAATTTTTAAAGGATATTTATATTTGTGACGCCATAGGCGGCAACATGTGCTATGAAATGTTAACAGGGCGATGAACCACTTTGTAGATGGCCAATAAAAAGTCCTGGACGGGACCTGCCCAAATGGACAAATAATACTTTACACAATGTATTCTACACAAAGTTGATTACTCGGAATAAATAGTCTTCATGAATTAACTAATAATGACACTTACAGAAAAACTTCAACATTTCATAACAGTTGATGTTCGCTATGCTTGTAATATGTTTATAATGCAAAGAAGGGAGCATTCTTTAATTAATGTTTTGATTCTTTTAAATATAGACGCCGCCACGAGTCTTGACATTAGCGGATCACTATTTTCCAGCAGTTGACGAAGACGATGTTAATACTTTCACAAATGAACTTAGAGAAGCTGAATCCAATATTAGTCACCCACGCCACCGATATAATCCTGAAACTCACATCGCTCGACATGCAAGGTATCTTCCTCATACTTCAACATTTTTTATAAAGTACATCAACCATTTAGGGAATCAATAAATTATTAGTTGTCAACAGTCATGTCAAACAAGGCTAGTCAACCGGGACATATCAGTTGACATTTTTTCCCCACAGATGGGGAACTTCAAATAAATAGGTTAATTTCATTTGGTGTGTTTAAGTTGTCTAGCCCCGTATGCGATACGTGTAAATTAATTACACAACTTTTAGGAGTGTTTAATAATACGAAGGTGACCTTGTCTATTTAAAAATCAGAGATTAATATTATTGTACTGAAAATATGATTACTTTTACTTAAAACCGATTAAAGAGTTAATTTATGGGGCAAGAAAAGTAATTGTTCAAGTTTTGAATCAAATATAAGCCGTTGTGCAAAAATCTTTGGCCAAATTCAATCATACATTAAGTGAATGGCACCCGGTCAAAGACTTTTGCACACGATTGTACACTACTAGGTTTTTAAGAACTCTATTAATCTGCGGATGAAGGAAACTTAATTAATGACATTGGGACGTTTATAGAGAGCAGACTCCATCGTATAGCGCCCTGGATGTTTCTCTTCCACCCAGTGAAGAAATCCAACATTTACGACGCCAAGTTGGAAAATTGAATCGTCGAGTGATGGCAGTCGAACTCGAAATGCTACAACGACAACAACGTGATAAAATTTTATACGCAGTAACAATAACATATTTCTTACTGAAGGCTTTCAGTTGGTTTACTAGAAACTAACATCTTTGTAAACATAACGTCTGTTCGAAGTCTATGAAACGTACGATGATGTTAACGAGTGATCTACCAAAAATCTTTACGCTCGGTTTCACAAATTAGAAACCCAAAGATTTTAGTTTCCGTTTGCGATATGTGTGAATTTTTCATTTTTTAATGCATCTGAGATAGTAATGCTGCCGCAAGAATTCACGAAATAAACAGAAACAAAAAATATGAATAAAATAGATCTCGATAAAATATGTAAAAATCACGTAAGGAATCATCTCCATTTCGAGATGCCGTTAATATCGATGATGCTGTAATATTATTATTTCATATTCAAATAATGTATGTAAATTAACATTATGCATACATAAATCGCGTGGCATTTCTTTCGGATATTTACTATTAGTCACAAGGCATATGTTGACAGTTTCATGTATATATATGTAGGATTATTCAAATACCACCTGAAGGTAATTTTGTTAATTCTAAATAACTCTGTAGTTTCTATCCGGTATATTCATCCAGAAATCAAAGTTAAGAACAGATTGATTCAAGCGTGCATGATTATTGCTGCTCCATTTTGTTGGGCTCTTCGGTTTTGTCTATCAAAAAATCTTTCTCTTTTGGTTCTATTCTACAAAGAACTTAGTTTAGTTTTGTCATATTCAATTTCACTTGCCCTCGATACTGGTTGCAGACTGTGTGTAGTATAAATTATGTATTGATATTTTGACTGTATATCGTCTATCAGTGCATATAGATACATATAGGAAGTAATAGATTCCTTTCTTGATTCTTGCTGATCAAAATTATGCCGTGAAATGTAATTGTAATAAAATTAGTTAACACGTTGACTTATTAAAAAAATATATCAATTCATTCGACATCTCGTTTATGTTAGAAATGTACAACTTGTGAATGAAGTTCTAACTAACTGATATTTAACATGTTATAATAAGCAAACATGATCGAATAAATACTTGATGCAATTCGTTGCTCATCGCCATACTATATAATACAGTATGTTTATATAATATAAAAATAAATGTTACAAAAATAATGTCTACGCAACAGTTATCATTTGACCATTATATTTTGTAAATGCTGTTCATCCATGTGCCACATCTTGAAAAGAGTACATAAACTTACGAAACTATTACATACGTTGTACTAATAACATCCCCCCCCCCTCCTCCCTCCCCCCACAAAATTATAAATTTATTGATGAATAAAATAAAACCTCAGCCCCTGTCTGAATTCAGTCGCTGTTCTGTTTGATATTTCAGTCTCTGTCTTCACGAAAGTCTTGTACGAATGCGTAACAAGAATCCCGTGTCTTATTTACGTACTGCTAATCTCCACGCATTTGGTTAGCAACATCTTGAATAGAGATTCGAAAATATAATTTGTCGTTTAGAAAGTGGTGAAAAAATAACTTTTTTATGCCCCTTGTTACATTGACTCCTACTGCTTTCTTAAAGAATTTGTATTGGTCGAAAAAACACATGACCTTCGGACAGGGACTGAAGTTTGTGGTCCCGACAAGGGACAGGGTCTGAGGTTCGTACTACAAATGAAATGACTTATGACTTTAAGATGATTCCATACACCAAGTTATATATTTATATTGTGAGGAAGATGTATGGGTTCGACTCATGATTCTTCATAAGAAGCCGTTTATCCTCGAGGACTACAGAATTTGTTCCAATTTTAGTGACATGGTAGTACAAACAAAAATGGAAACTACGTATTTCCGTACTTATTTTACATTGAAATAAACTTTTAAATTTTCAAAAGTGTAAAAAATAAAGAGAATGATATAAAACGTAATAGAATTTACCATTCTTAGTGTAGCATGAAAATTGTGTATTAAATGAAATGAGGTAAATATACCCTTTGAGTATCCAGAAGATGTACCTCTTTTGCCAGAAGTGTTTTTAATGAGTAGTTCGATTTCTTTCAGGCCATTGAAATTCAATCAGGTAAAAATTGCTACTTTGAAGCTTAAAATAGTGTAGTAATTATGGCGTTCAAAAATACAAAGAATTATTTGATTTCTATAGAAATTATGTTGCAAATGATTCTCAGGAATGTTTCGAGACACGAGCTCCAAGTTTATCCTGAAATATGCCAATATCTTTTCGCGCATATATTGGAACCTTTCATTTTTCAACTAGTCGGGATCACGCAAACTTTCAAATTTTAAGTTCGCCTTGAGTCCCTACTCTAGATTTCCTTACCTTTACGCTCCACTCATTTCCTATCTGTGCACGATTCTTTCATTGCGTACAGGTAGGTGTATTAATAAAGAAAGAAGACAAAAGAAAAAAAGAGACTTCGCGAAGTTTACGAGATTTAAAAGTATTCTAATCTAAGAATTTCGTTTAACTATGGAGAACAGTATTTGCAATTATCAATGAGTAAGAAATCAACAACTAATACAATTGTTTTTGAGGGAATATCCACATTTTTTTATTTGTATTTTCTGAACTTTAGTTTGTCCTAGACTTGCATGGCACGAATTTTACAAGGTTTCGCAGCCTTTTTATTCTAAAAATCGATGAACATCTTGAAAAATCAATGCTCTTTTGCGATTTTTTATTATCTACTTGTCGATTAATGTAGAAATGATTGGGATGTGTTGTTCAAATTACACGTGAATATTTAAATACGTATATTTTAGCACTATTGGCACAAATAAGGTTCAGTTTGGAGGATTGCATGAAGATCCTGGATCGACTTCCACTTGGAGAAAAGGTCAATTGATCTAGCCAATTAGTTCAACGTATCTCTTCTTGCCGTCACGCACGTCCAGAAAAACAAGGAGAACATCCTGGAACAGAAAAGAATCCTTGATCAGTACCAAGGGAAGTCATCGAAAAAAAAAAGTGAAATGCACAAGCGTGAAGAACAGTCGTCTAAAGCAATCTCTCTACAAGTGGTCTCTACTAATGCGCTGGGAGTCTTCTGACCCCAAGAAAAGCGCGAATGCTAGGCCATCTAGTACGCGCGTGTAAGAATGCGCTAAGTCAGAAACGCAGATGACCTGGCAATCTATACCTCCACATTGCGAAATTAAAATCGCATATTTGACGTATTTTTAGAAGTGTACCTTGTGGCTGCACCCCCAAAAATGAGGCAGTCTACAATTAGAATTCGAATGAATAAGGTGGTCTCGTGGAGTAGACTCGGTACAAGGGATTGCCAATTACTGAACGGTACCTATTCATTTTGCAAGTCGACGAACGTTGAATCACTGTGCCTATTTTCTTTTCATTTACATAAACCTTCACTGTTTTGTTAGATTCAAGCGAATTCTAACTCCTTAATGTGTCTCCACTGCCCAATATACTGGATATATTAGACCAATTGGGTCAGGCACAGTATTTTTCAACGTTTGATTTAGCCAGCGGACTTCGACAAATTCCCATGGACCGTGGAGATCGAGCTGTTTTTTCCACTCTAAACGGGCACTACGACTATGCGACGATGCCCGAGGGGTTAAAAAACGTACCTACTGCGTTTCAGCGATTAATGCGTGCTTAGAGGTCTTCAAGGCACGGAATTATTTGTGTATCTAGACGACGTCGTGGTCTTTGCAAAATCTTTGACCGAACACAAAATCAAGACGGATTAAGAATGGATCCAAAGAAGCTAAGGGACGAAAAGAAGCTAAGAGCTGTAGAGAAATTTTCTATGTCAAAAATCCTGAAGAATAAAAGAACGTTCGTCAGTTCTTGGGTTTAGCCGATTACTACGTCGGTTATTCCAAATTTTTAGGCACGTGTGTCTAGCAACGTGTGCGCCTACAATTTCCGAAAGTGACGCCATCAAGACCCCTCGATTCCAAGATTTTTGCTGGATTCCGGGAATCTTGCGCTCGATTCTAGGAATTATGCACGCTCGAGCACCTTCCGGAACATTCTAGAACCTTCTAGAACCTTCGATGGTTCGTGTCTATGCTAAGTCGCGAAGGATCGCTCCCAGAGCCGGCGGTCCTCACGCGCCACCCCGGAGAGTGGTATGGACCCAGTGGAACTGAAGCCGAAAGAAGCCGGAGGAAACGAGCCAACCACCACCCGAGCGACTAGGAAGAAAGGTTCGGTACACCGGGACAATCGGTAAGTGCAGCTCATACGACCGCCCTGAGGCCATGCAGTGCACCGGCTGGGGATGAAGCGCATCCGCCGGTACATCCGAGCATGAGAAGTTGGGGGGGGGGCGGGGGCCCCGCCACATGCCCGGGGAGTAGTAGGTTCGAACCGTCCGCCGTCAACAGAGACGACCTCAGCGACTGCGTTATGTGTTAGAATTTTATAGAGCCACACTCGTATACATCACCTGACTGTACTCGTTTACCTAGGAAAAATACCTGATTCCTGCAGATACTCGCCGCCCTCACGTTTCCCTCTACCGTGTTTGATTAGGAGCTAGCGGGAAGAGCCGGTCGAGAAGACTCCTGGAGTTGACGTTCCGCAGACTAGAAATTAAAAGCCCGACGAGTCGGGCTGATGCAAGGATGCATCTGGCGCCAAGGGATCCGCGGAATGTCACGTTGGGGTCATAGACAGGACGTAGGTCAGGAAATGCGTTACAATATATTGTGATATGGTAGATTTTACCCCGTCAGGTCCTCGGCGGGAACTGTAGTGATATGCGGGAAATCGCGAATTAGAAAAGAATCCAGACAAGATCCCACCACCTCAAGGGCCAACAATATTACGAATTGGCTGTTTCTGATTTGGTTGACAGCTTGTAATCGCTGTGCTCAAATTGTATGAATTGTCGCGAAAACGCATTTTGAATTATCGCGCGTGATGCAATCTTTGGGAATTCTGATTGGGGTCGTTGGACCAATTAAAAGTAGTTGCGAATAAGGGAGAGGGTGATCATCTCCGGTGCTGCTGATTACGAATGAAAGGGAAGACAAATTTCTTCTCTTCTTGCCTGGACTGTCGATAACGCGAGTCGTGTTTTTGGAGCCGTTTCGTTTTTCGAGGTTAAAGTCTGAAGAGAATCAGGAGTTGTCCGAGGCCGCGTTAACCAGATAATTTCTTCGCGATGAAGAGACTTAGAGATTTTCGATAAGCGATTTGTTATTGTGTGAGCGACGAAATCTCGTAACACTCCGCGTTTTGACTGGTGCCTGTACGCACGTGGGAGAAGTTTCCCCATGTAAAATCGCGTTCGTTTAGAGTACGAGATTCCGACGATCGGTAAGGGACTGTGGTCGCGTAAATGTATTGCCCCGTGTGGACCTATTTATCGCGCGTTTTGTGAATCAATGTGAGTATGACTGTGTGCGAATGATTGGCTCCCTCCGCAATAGTTGAGTCTTTGATCTCCGAAATACATTGTATCCCGTTCGAGTTAGGGAAGTGTTGCCGAGAGACACGAAATGGTCCTTGAGGTCGTGATTTCGGAGTGTCGCGATTAGATCGCGTTATGTTATCGAATCGACTCATTTATTGAGACTGTACGTAGTTGAACCGTATCTCGAATTGTCCGGAAGTAGTTAGTAAAATTGGAAACGTCGAAACGTCTAGCGAAGTGTTCGCCCGTATTTATTGAATTTTGAAAACGTCGAAAGACATCGAATTGACCGGAAGTTTAACGAATTGTAAATATCGAAATGTATGAAATTAGACGAACGTATTGATCGAATGTGAAAATGTGCATTTTTGTATCAGATTGTATGACTGTATTTATAGACTCGTCAGAATTTTACCGCGCGGAATAGATCGCGAAAGTTGTCTGTAAAAATTTAGTATGATACGAGTTAGAAATGCAAATGTTATTAGTTTTGGGTTTAGACCCTCACAACTTTTTGGTAAACTAATTTATTGTTTTAGTCGCAATCTTATTGGGTCATTTATTTAGTTTTCGAATTGGTTAAATTAAAAATTGTTGTACACGCGTGGTCGCGTCCGAAGTGGCGCACGAAATAAAGATCGATTTTGTTATTGTTGACCCAAAAAGTCGATGTATTATTTTGTTGGAGCTGTCCTTAACTTCGAAGATCTCCGACGCCTCCGCATAGCTGAGTTAGCCAAGAGAGGCCCGAGCGAACGAATAGAACCGAATAGTACGTGGTTCCCCTTGTGGAACCTGGCATCCAACAATACCGTAGGTATTTCGAGTTTAGAATATGTTAGCCCTGCGTTGCCTGGAATGGAAAGGAATCGCGCAATTTGTGCGCCGGTCAGTCTGACATCTCCCGACGAGGCTCGATTGTGAAAATGACGTACATACGTAGGCTGCTATATATATTTCTGGCCTAATAATGAAAATGCGAATATTTATCATCAAAAATTGTTTTATAGGTTTTCAAAGTATTCTCTAGCCTGATTTATATACTTTTCCATGCGCTCAAACCAATTGTCGAAGCACTTTGTCCACTCCCGATTGAGACACCTCCAAAACATCGTTTTTGAACGCTTCAACAGCATCTTCTGCGGACGAAAATCGTTGACCACGCATTTTTTTCTTGATGTGCGGGAATAAAAAGAAGTTATTGGGTGCCAAGTCAGGGCTGTACGGCGGATGATCCATCAATTTGACGTATTAGCTGGTCAAAAAGGCGCTGGTTTGAGCCAATGTGTGAGAGCTCGCGTTGTCATGGTGAACAATGATTCGTCTTCTCTTGTTCGTTTTTCGAATTTCTCCGAAGACATCAGACAAACAAATTGTGGTGTACCACTCAGAATTCACCGTCGTTCGTTGCTCAAGCGGAACAGTCGCCACATGACCAGTTTTGCCGAAGAAACAGGCGACCATTTGCTTCGAAGTGCTTCTTCCACGAACAACTTTCGTTGGATTTGGCTCGTCTTCGAAGATCCACACGGTCGATTGTTGTTTTGTTTCAGGCTCATACGCATAGATCCATGATTCGTCACCTGTGACAATCTTATAAACGTTTTTTGAGGCATCGCGATCGTATTTTTTCAACTTTTCTTTGCACCAATCGACACGAGCCTTTTTTTGAGCAATTGTCAAATTGTGCAGGATCCAACGAGAACAAAACCTTTTTTACGGTTAGGTGTTTATGCAATATCGAATGTATGCTGGTGGGAGAAATGCCCAAGGATGCCTCTATCTCACGGTATGTCACATGACGATCTTGCATTATCAGTTCACGCACAGCATCAATGTTTTCTGGCACAACGGCCGTTTTTGGACGACCTTCACCGAATTCGTCGTTGAGCGAGCGTCGGCCACGATTGAATTCGTTATACCAGTTTTTCACAGTGCTATAGGATGGTGCTTCATCGCCATACAAAGATTTAAGTTCATCAATGCACTCTTGTCGTGATAATTCACGTCGAAAGTTGTGAAAAATAATCGCACGAAAATGTTCATGTGTTAATTCCATTTTTTGGCCGAGATGAATTTTTCAAGTCTCTGTAAATAAAACAATTCACCATTAAATGACAACACGTTCTGACTGATGTTATGCTAAAAAATGTCAACCTTTCCAATGGAGATATCAGATTGCACCTGGCAACACTTAGTGTTGCCTAGGCCAGAAATATACAGGGTGTCCCAGAACTATTTTTGGACCGGAAAGTGGGCGATGGCTGGCGGTGCCCTGAGTACCCTCCCGCAAACCGTTTGCCAAAATTCGCAATA
>JARQTH010000252.1:0-26567 GCA_030142595.1 Trachelus iudaicus
TCTCTCTCTCTCTCTCTCTCTCTCTCTCTCTCTCTCTCTCTCTCTCTCTCTCTCTCTCTCTCTATGTCTCTGTCTCTGTCTCTTGCGGATAGACGCTTCTTCGAAAGACGTAGTCACACAACACGATTTTTCCGCGACTACTAAAACGTATTTTATTTTCCTCTTTTAAAAATTTAAATACTCGTATTACTCGTAAGTATTTATGACCCTGTTTCTTAAAGGCTTCGTAACATAAGTTGGTGTTGGCCGAAGGTGAAGGAAAGAGAGCGAAAGTATATGTATGTATATATACATATATAATATTATATAGATATATGCTTTACTTTTTTCCCCACCATCCTTAGGGGGACGATAGGGGGAGGGGGGGGGGGGTGGAGTCCTCGCGACAAGACCGACCAAGTGGAATTTTTTTTATTGGGGGAGAGATCTGACAGTGGGTAAAAACGTAAGGGTGAAACTCGAAGTAAACAAGAGCAGAAGGGTAATACAATTTTTTACAAAAAAAAAAATAATAAAAGCCCTTTAGCCAAAAATTCTGTATATCCGTACATGTGAACGATGAGGAGGTTGCAATTTATTGTTTGACAAATTCCACGTATCTGTCTTTTGTATTACTCCCAGATAAGATGCTGGGTTGACGATTCGGGGAGGTGGCAGGAGGAGGGAGGCGGGGGGTGAACAGAGATAACTTTTCGAAGACGTGAAAACTGGAGTGCAAAAAGTTGCTGGTTCACGGCGCACCGATAGATGATTTTAAGGAAAGGGTACGTATAGTAAAAAAAAATAAGAAATAATAAAGATATGAAAAAGGGCTATTGGAGACGCGCAATGAAATACCGGTGACTCCGAGAATGGGTTTCTTTTTTTTTCTAATCGACGTATCAACTCCGGTTCAATTAAACCTCAATAAGATTATTCCTATACTTAGAACGCGCGCGATCCCTGTTACGCTATACTTGCGCTCAGTGAATCATAGGTGCACTTTTTAAATACGTTAAACGTGTCCAGGGGCTGATCGCGGCACGGTCGACCGTGTACAATAGACTCCCGAGAAGCGAACGCTTATTTATTATATTATTTTATTAATTACGTACTTATTCTCTGATTACCGTATCCTTTGGCACGCGCGTCTCTATTTATTTTGGCACGATTTTTGTCCCCCTGCTTATTTTTTTTTTCACAATTCACCACGGTCATTCACCGCGAATAATTCGAAATTGGCACACGATCCTGAATCTTTTACACCCTCGCTCAATTCACGTTTTTTTCTTTCCAACTTCGCTGCTACTCAAATTTTTTTTCTTTGGATTTAAAAATACAACAATTTTTTTGGGAAAATCCCAACAGTGTCGCATCGCGTGTATCAATGATTTAACGAAAACTATAGACTCGTCTCTCCCTCCCCCTCCCACCATGTACTCCTCCCGACCCTCCCCCTATCGCCAAAAAGTCTATACATTCGTCATTCCTAATTTCTTTTTTTTTCTCGCTTTCTTCTATCTCCTCGTCCCTCTCTTTCTGTTCATATTAAAAGTGCAATCTTATATTTTTTTTTTATCTTTTTGTTTCGCTCGCACGTTCGGGAGACGAACACGATTCAATATCCTATAAAAACTAAGTTATTTCTTAGCTGATTGCCTTGCGTTACGGTTATAAGGTTTTTATGGGAAAATGGACCCGAGGTGGGCCGACGACTGTTTATCCTCCTGCGATGACCGATCGTCAGGGATATCGATCGGGCCCTTCTAAAAGGGTCCCATCCTCGTGGGCCCATTTAACCCGCGCAGTAAGGATAAGGCCCCTGCACTAACAGATTGCTCTACGCCACAACGAAATGCTCGCATTCTTACGACTTGAAACGCCATTAGACGTTATACTTGTATAGGATCCAGCCGCAAAGGACGAGAACGATTGTTAGAAAAAATTGTTAAAATTTAATTAATAATAAATAAAAGACATACAGGATTGAAAACTCGTCCCTCGTGCTCGGATTGTCTACTAACGTGTGTCATGTGTGGGAGTGGGTATACGAATCTGATTGGGTAAGGACTCGCCGTGTAAAAGACTCTCGAATAAGTAAATATCTTGTACAAGATGATCTCGATCTTGTTATACATTTTTTTTTTCTATTGATAAAACATAATCGAGATAATAATCGTAACACGGCGCGTCCCTGTGCCTCGAGCCTGCCTGATCTTAAATTTCTCCTAATTTTTTTCTCTCCCCACAAATCCGCCATTCGGCCATATTCATTAGACCTGTATTCGACCATTTCTTTTATTTGCCTTTTTTTATTGACTTGGCACCCCTTAGATCTCAAGCGAGATACGATCACGGTTATCAATGGATCGATCTTCGCTTGATTTTCAATCGGTAAGACGTTTTTAAGATGAGTGACCGGCGAGGGACACGATCTGGGACTATCGTTGTAATAGGGAAGGAAAACAAAGAATAAGAAACGAATTGTAATAATTGAGCGCCCGATTACACGATGTCGCGTATGATTATTTTATGACAGGATAAATTCTGGGCTGGGTGGAGAAGCGAGTGAGGGGGTAGAGGGTTGGTCTTATTTTAATCGTGAATAATTAATACGACACTATACAACGACAAAGTCCGACGCGATCGTAAACGTGAGATCGATCGATTCAGAGAAAAATCACCTAGCAAGTATCACGTGAGGATATTCCATTAATTAATTAATAGTACGCTGAATAAATATTATGAGCCTCTTTTAATTGGAGCAAGAGATATATCATAGCCTAATCATCATGTGTGTACTGGGGATATGCTCGGATTATGCTTTGACGTTTTTTCCGGTCAGACGAGACGGAGAGAAAAATCAAGAAAGGGAAAATACGATATCCGTGGATAAGGTCAACGAGGAGCGAAGACGTTAAGTGAATATAAAAGATAGCAGTGAGAAAAGAGAAGTAATAATTATAAATAAAAGTACGGAAAAAAAGGAAAAAAACGGGTTGTCCTCCACTTCATCCCCAACGTATGACAACCCATATTGTTCTCGTTAACTTACGTTTTCATCTCCTGTACGTTTTTCCGTAAATACATCCGAGAAAAATACTTATCAGCCAATCAGAGAACAGGAATTGATCCGCAACGGAGTTCATGTCGTTTTGTACTCTGTCGGCAATCTTCGTTTGGATACCCTGCCAATTCGCGCGGGAGTATTTGAAAAGTCGGCCACCGTCGCACGGTGATCTTTCAGTGACTTCTTTTGTATCATTATTTTTTAAGATTTGTCTTCTTAAATTATTTTTTCAGTCTGTCAAACGGATCGATCACGTCGAGCGTCGATCCGTCAATAATACTTTTGATGTTGGCAGCCGAACGATTTCACCGAGCGATGTCGCCACTGTCGCGCGCGATCCGAATGTAACGGTTAATAACGACGACGGGAATAGTAATAATAAACGCGCACTTCTTCATCGTTATACGCGTTTGTCACGCACTGGTCGTTCCTTCCAAATTTATCGATTGTTCCTAATTACAATTCTTTTTCTTACTTTGCTTTTCCGTCCTCGTTAACTCAGCCAAATGCGATCGTCGTGTTTCTCTCGCCCGCACGTTGTTTCCTCTATTTAACGCAAGGAAGACAGTGGCGCTAGTGTAGCTTTATCGTCCCAATATACTTTTCTCCTTCGTTCTTTCCCTTCGTCTATTGGTGAGCGTGTGTTAGTATGAGTGTGATTTTATTCAAACCTACTTTTCGTAAATTTTCTTTATTCCGACGTGTCTTAAAAATTGTCCCGTAACTATACTACCATTAATCAATTCTAATCACAGCAATATTTATTGTTGATATACACAATCATACAGCGTCTCTCACTAACTGGTTTTTAATTATTTTTTTTTATACTTTTTCTTTTTAGTATAGGCTACGTCTCGTACGATGATATCGCTTGTTTGCTTTTTCCTATATCTTTTTGACACTTTTGGGTTAACCCCCGAATACTTTTCGAAGAATCAAACATCTTGCACAATGACAGCCGGTTAAGTTGGGTTGCGAAGAAAGAAGAGATGGAAGAAAATTCGAGCTCTCTTTATCTCTTGCCACCAAACAAGTTTGTAGGCGAAAATAAAGACGAAAAATGTTGGTTAGCAGGGGTGGTTCTTATTTTGTGTATTGAATTGGGTTGGACGGGGACAGGGGGAGGGTATAACAGAATAAAAAAAAAAAAAGATGTCAATTTCGACAAAAATTTAACTTCAATAATTTTTTAAGGGTGGCGACGACATGTAAAAAAAATATTCGCAATATTTTTCATTTTCTTTTCAACTAACGTGTCCCTTCGTCTATGAGATCGACTTTAATTTGATAATTAAACTTTTCGTAGATCTTTCTTTTTTCTCTCGTGGAGATAACAGATGTAAACAAAACAAAAATAATAATTTCGCAATGCATTTCGCGATATCGAAAGGCGCAAGATTTGCAAATTTTTACATGCACACTATAACTACGTTTACCGAATCGCAACTGATGAGCATCGTAAATACATAAATCCAAGAACTAACCCATGCAGTATCAGCGAAGTGTAACAAGTAACTTTATAAATAAATAAATAAATAACGTAAATTCACGAATCGAATGGAGCGACAGGTGTTGGAAAGATGGTTGGATAGGAGGAGGGAAGAGAACAATCTTTATCCTTCGGAATTGAAAATTTAAACGAGCGATTTTTTTCTCCGCCAGAGCATTCCACGAGTATATACAACATTAAGGTAATAAATTATAAATAAAAAATATATTTACAATAAGTCTTCGCGTCGAGTTCCCGCAATCAGGATTTCTTATCTAAGCACGACATAATTCATATGAAAAAAGAGAACAATGTGAAAGTAAATAATTTTATAAAAAAAAAAACACTCACGTAACTCCACCATGGTAGTCTAGGCTCGACCAAGAGGATGGTGGAGAGTGAAAATTTTTTTAAGGAAAAAAAAATGGCAATCGAACGAAATAGAAAAGACGAATGACGAAATGCGTTGAAATGTCAAAAAGTCGAGAAGTGGACAAAGACAGTACAAAGTAACCGGGAGAAACGAAGGTTTTAGAGAGATGCAATAAAAATTTTAAAAAAGAACTAATCGGAGCGTCTGAGATAAGAGGAAAATGCACGAATTTGACAATGCGTGATAAGAGTCGATACCGCGAATTCGCTTTCTGTGTATTATTACTATATCGTGGTAACAGGTAGATCTTAATAAGGAAGCACGAGGTTTGTCTGGATAGAAATTATCATCATTTTGGCACGTGCCGGAAGTGATCGTACATTTTTTTTCCTTTCATTTACGATAAACGAGGATATGTCGGGGATATTGTTGTATTTCTTTTTTTTTTTTATATTTTCACTTTTCTTACGACTCATCGTTCCTCGTTCGAAATATCCAATACGATTCCAATTCACGCGAATCGTAACACTGAAAACGCGCCCGACTTAAAGTTCCCGGTTTTTCATATTTTACGCGGGAAAGATATGAGATTTAAAAAAAATTCTATACCGTTTACAAGTGTCCACGTGAATCTCCATAACGAACGTATCGAAGAAATGGAACAAAGTTCGATCGCAAAAAACGAAAAAGCCACACACGATTGTGCTTAACAATTTTGTCTTGAAATTTAAATTTCGAAATAACAAAAAAAAACCACATCGAATACGCGAAATCTATGACGCGAATAATTAATTAACAAATTTAAACAAATTTAACAAATTTCTATCTGCCTCGAAGAAAGGATACGAAAAAAAAGGGCGCCTCCTACTCTCAAAAGCAGTGCTTTGAACATGCACCATAATTATCAATCGTCATCATTATTGCCTATACCTCCACTAATTAATTTGTTATCGTATAATAAATATATTATTATTTATATTCCACGTAATAATTTGTAATCTCAACAGAAATCGCGCGATAACGCGCGTCCTGACGATAGTCGCCGCGTCGCGAGTTCACGAGACGACAAGGGAAGAATTTTCGTCGAGGGATCTTCAGAAGAGTTCAAGGCTTATCAACCGTTACCGCAACGATTACGCAAACGCACCAACGAGCGATTGCCTCGATAAGTTTCGACGAGCGCGCGCGCACGACGCGAGACGTCGCAACGCGGCAACAAAAGTGTCCACGCATTACAAGAGACCGCCTATATACCCTACACGTGTCCCGGGACCTGACTTAAAAGTTTCCTGGGATTTTCCATACATCCCTTTATATATATATATATATATATATATACCCTCTTGCGCAGAGAGAAAAATCGCACTCAAAAAAGGAAAAAAGAAAAGAAAAAAAATAATAACAATATCTTACTCTCCGGGTAAAGCAGGGTACGTACGCGTAATCGTACCGCGTTCCGCCTCTACGCGTCCTCTTTACTGTTATTACTTAAGAGACAAAATTACTCCTTTCCCTCTTGACCCTTGCGAATCGACTCCCCATGCAAAAGTTACGCAACTATACAATAAATTGCCTCGCGATTAATTTTTATCCCTCCTTATGCGTTTTCTATCATTATTAATTTTTTTCCTTATACTCTGCGCACACGTCGAGGGCACGAGAAAAAATGGAAGCTAGAAAAATTATATATCGGCCACTCTCGCGCCTTTCCCATTATTAATATACATACACCATATACATCACTATATACTACGCGTGTGCCTGCCGTTCGAGATCGCTCCGCTATTTTTGTTCTTTTTGAATATATATATATATATTATAATAAACCGAAAGGCTGTACTTTCCTGCTGTTGTTACTTGTTCTTTTTCCTTTATATTTTTTCCCCCCAATTTCTTCTCGATCGCTACCTATCGTTTTCTTTACGTACTTTAGAATTCCCCCATCTTCTCTCTTGTCGAGCTTCCAACCATTTTCTCCCTTATCGCTCACTACGATTACTTCGTAACGCACCGAGAGAGACCGTGCGGATCCTTCCGCCGTAATATCAGCTACTATCTTTACTCGGGTATCAACGCACGCGGATCAGCACCTCGTCGCGAGCGACAAAGATACACGGAGCCAATTGTGATTGTTTCCTTTACCGTCGCGTACGACTCCGTAACGGGATTAGTCGGCGCCGGAACGTGTCGCAATAAGAAACGCTAACGACCAACCCTTAAGAGTATTAGCATCGTAATAATTCTTTTTTTGTTTGTTCGTTAAATATAAAAATGAAAACTAACGTATCTTTGGCTTGTTCCCTTTACCAATCGGCAGCAGCGCGTTTGGGGCTGCGGCGTGCAATATTATCTTTTTTTTTAATCTCCACCTCCTTAGTCGCTTCTCATCCCACTCGTTAATTTACTTCCTTTCGTGTATCCCCTCGTACATCTTTCAATTTTTTATTCTTCTTCTTCTTCTTTGTCCTCGTCTTCTCCCTTTGTACAGTTTTTGTAGACTCCAGTGTATTCGTGTTTTCATCGTATCTCTCGTGTTCACGTTTTTCCAACTTATATTTTTCTTTCTTTTCTTTACCTCCTGCCTCGTTCGCCTTATAAAGTTCTTGCGTTAATGAAACGTCATTTATGCTCTCTCTCTCTCTCTCTCTTTAATCCCTGTCACTTATTTTCTTCTGTCGTCCCTCCCACGGCGTTTCTCGCAAGATCCATGTCTAAGCTTTGCGCATGCGTATAACGCGTGCATCTTCGGTGATCATTTATGCTTCTTCTTCTTCTTCTTCGTCTTCTCGTCTCTACTCTTTTCTCTTTAAATCTATTCCATTCACCTGTGCAGTGTATCGTATATGTTAAGTGTATAAATGTATCTCCTCGTATTGATGTTCTCAGAGGTGTATAGCAAAGCTGGTTGAACACAGTGTTGTGGCCCAGCCCCAGAGATGCCATTGACAGCTTCGCGCGCGTCGCGACGCCCTGCGTCCATCGACGTCATCCAGCAAGTGGTCGATCCCCCCTCCCCACCCCTCACCCCCTCCCCATCTTAGTGGATCGGAGACTTGACGATGTGATTCGGCGCAATGTAGTGATACGCAGGGATCGCCATTCCTGCGGTCTCCATCGATATCCTGAAACAGAAGTTCGATTGTTTCAGCGATCCATGAGTTACCGGATATGAGAGAAAGGGGGGGGGGTGGGGGGGGGGTCGACTCTTTTCCTTACCGGAAGTACTTCTCAACTACTGAAATTGTCAGGACTGCTCTTTAATTGTGTACGATGACTCGAATGAATTGGAATGTTTTTTTTTTAATATTCCAGCAAGAAATATTTTTTGAAAATTAATATGTTTGCAAGTTTTCAAATTGATTAAGAGTTTCTAGGAAAAAATATATCCAGTCAAAGAATCTTCCTTTTTCTTTTTTGAAAATATTTAGACGTAGGGACTCATGCGAAACGAGAGAAGGGCATCGATCCTTAAGGAGATGGATGGATCTCCATTTTGAGATTACGAATTAAGATCCTTCTCCTAAGGATCGACGATAAAGGATTCTTCCGGAATTCACGATTTTCGTGTGTTAAACTTGAGAAGTTCGGTATCACACGTCTCGTGTGTGTGTATATATATATTTATATATGTATACACACACAAACCATTAGTGTATATAAATATATATATACGAAGGATATTTTAACTTGATTTTTTTGTTTCCTTCGTAATTTCAGTCAATAAGACGTATTAAAACAAATAATTTCTTTTCTGGACAAAAACTCGAAAAAAAAACCAAAGAGTCAAAAATTCAAATGGTTATGATTTTTTCTTTTTTTTTCTCTCTCTCTCTTTCTAACGATTTACGGTTAAACGGGGGAAGTAGATTAAGAGGACTACAGAGGAGCGGATGGTGCTTACCGAAGATGGGCAGGAGCCTGGGTCAAGTTGGTTGTGGATGGATACATCTCTTCTCTTTCTCTCATTTCTCTCTTAAATTATGCATTTGTCTCTCTTAAATCGCTCTTAATCTTTCTCTTTCGCTCGCTCATTCTCTCTCTCTCTTCCTCTCTCACTCCTCCTACGTCCTTCCTCTCACTCTCCAAATGATTTTCCAATATCCGGCCTTGTACATATTTCTCGTATACATACAGCGTGACGCTTGTAAAATACATGCAATTGTATATAATTCGTAAACGTAGACGCTATATGAGAATTAAGCCTAATTTAACACCACGTATGCTTTCTTCTTACAGATACAAATATATAGGTAATACATATAACTTATGAACTATATTTAAATAAAGGAACAATGCGAGTATTCGCTACAGAGAATTCACACCAGCAGCTTTGATCATACAGGAAGCAAAAACTTTGCACTGCCCCCTTACTTCGTCGACTGTTCTCTATTTAAAAGATATTCTTGGATATAAAGGTAGGTATGGTATGTTTGTGGAATGTCAAGATTATCAAAGGACCACCCCCAAGTGTTATCACAAGCTCGGACGATCCTCTGCGCTCAATGGACATTCGGGTCCCTTGAGAATCTTAAATGTTTCAGGAAAGCCACAGGGTAAGATCTGGTGTCGTTTTGTATTAAATATGCCTAGCTTTATTCAACAAGGTGATACAGGGTAGCCAATGTCTGCTAAGCACACAATGCGTATAGCTCTGCGACGTCATTACAGACCAATATACACTAAAAATTCATTACTCTTCTCGTCTTAGTTTTATCTCGTTCGCAAAATGATCCTGCGAGATATCCACACGCTCGTACGCCGCTCTCTCCTTCACTCGCATTCTCTCTCGCTGTCATTCGTATATTTTTTGTTCTTTTCTGTTATCAGCGCTCTCTCTCTCTCTCTTTTACACACACACACACTTCTTTTTCTCCACATTTCTAATTTTCAAAGTACGCAGGAGTCGCACGAAAGTTCTCATTTGAAATTATTGTCCCGCGACACGAGGTGCGCGAACAAAGAGGGAAAAACAAATAAAAGAGAATTGTAAAGACGAACTCTCTGTGGGACGAGAGAGGCGCGCTCGATTCAAGAGAAAGAGAAAAGAAGAGAGAAAAGAGGAAAGAACGAAAGGTAAACGTGAATACGAGATTTACACCCCTCTCCATTCCGTCCGCCCGCCACCCGTCTGCCAAATAAAATGTTGAAACGCGAGAGAGTATTAAAGTCTCCTCGAGTTCGTTACATGGCTGGACTTTTCTTCCCTTCCCCCCCCCCCCCCGCCACCCTTTTTTCTTTTTCTTTTCTCTTCCGCGTGGACCCACTTTAAACACTCATTCCCTCTACCGAGTGTCGACCTAATGTCGCGAAAAAATCGCTACTGGTACTCCTCGCTAAGAACTAGAATTGAGCACACAAATATTTAATGATGATTTCTTTATATCCTCTTACGCTCTCTCTCTCTCTCTCTCTCTCTCTTTCTCTCTCTCTCGCACTCACATTTTCTCGAACATTCATATATTATACTCAAACACACGCACCACCTTCCATACTCTCTTCCGCTCGAGCTATGTGAACGTAAATAAATGTTAATCAATGATGCGCCGTGAACGAAGTCTCTCCTCTTAAGTTTATCGTACACGAATACGTGAAACGATAAAACGAAGCGTTTTCGATAATCATATTCTATTCTCGTGGTCGGTGCCAAAAATAGATGCGTCTCACTCTGCCGTTACTTTCGTATCCTTCGCCACGCGAGAAGGCGTGTCCCCACGAGAGGCGAAGGGCAAAATTTTATATTTTTTCATTGAAAATCACCGAAGACGCTCTTTACCGACAGCAATCTTATACTTTCTGTGTATCATCGAAGTAAAAGCGAATTTAATTACCCGCGAGAGGAAGGAATTCGTGCATCGACGTTACAGCAGGTCATTGTGTGATGGATTTATTACGTCGACGACGGTGTAGACGTCATTGCCGTATGACGCAAGTATGCATACAATAACTGTGTAATCGTGTACATTGGAAATGCATCCGAAGTGTCTCCGTGTGATAATAGAAGTTTGATGAGGAAGAAAGAAAGAAGATAAAAAATAAAGAAAGAAAAACGCATCAATGAAGCGAGTGTGTGTCTGTGTGTGTCTGTGTCTAACCGTGTACATTTGTAATGTTTATCGTATATTAGATGCTTTACCACTACATTATATTTATAGTAATACGACATTATATATTGATTGATTATTCCGTGCAGCGATACTCGTTGACGATTATCAACAAGGCGTCCTTGTTGTTAATAAGCTCTCCGTAACGGGGACGGCGGGCCGAGTCGTGACATCTTTTCTTTTTTTCGTCGTCTTACGGTCATTCTCTTTCTCTCTCTTTTCCTTTTATTCACTGTACGACTTTCGTTAAAGAATAATTATTAAACAAATTGTGTTTAACGCACGACAGAGCCCACCGTCGCCACCTTGATACTCTAAACATGATTCCGGTCTATAACAGCTACTGCCTATTTCTTTTCCATATGGAAAATACACGATCGAAGGGAGAGTCAGAAAAAAAGAATAAAGAAAGAGAACAAAAAAAACTTACTAAGAAACTACAGTTACAGTTACAAACAAACAAACAGATATTTTCGGGATATAAGCATCGTCATAACGTTGTCGCTCCGTCTCAACAAGATCACTCGCCACGCATAACTAAATGTATCCCGATAATAATGCGACTATATCACAAGAAAGAGTAAGAAGAAAAAAAAAAGAGAGAAAAAAAAGATCGGAAAAAATGGGACATCGAAAAAGATATATATGTATAGCGCGCTGTATGTACATACAGCGTCAAGAAAACAATTGACAAAAAAAAGAACGTTACAATTAGAATATATCTAAGCTAGTAAAGTCGTGATCGAAAGGCTACTGTAATAATTATAATCGATAATTAATAATATGAATATAAAAAGACTGTCTTGCGGAGACGCGTGGGCGACCTCGCACCCCCCGAGGAAGGAAGAAAAGAAAAATCGCAAAAAAAAACAGAACAGAAAAGAATGTATAAGACAAAAAAAGCGAATAGATACCAATATAGTATCTCGACCCGTAAATGGATGACAACAACGTGTAAAGGTATCGAGAGTATGATAAGAAAGAAACAAAAAAAAGGCCGCAAGGGACGGAACGCCGCACGCTCTTATCTGTACGCGTCCAAGTACAAATGATTTTACACAAGATAAACACGAGTTTGAACGAAAGTGATAAAGCGATCCAGTTGCGGGTCGAGCGTCCCTCCGTTTCATCCCTCCGCCTTTTCTTTTCTCTCAAGACGAACGTGATCGCACGACGTGGCGAGAAAGAAGAAAAAAAAAGGTGGAAGGGACGCAAGCACAGGGACGCGGTGTATACCGTTTACGTAAGATGAATATAATAAAGTATAGTAATATAATGCGACGT
This sequence comes from Trachelus iudaicus, assembly GCA_030142595.1. Lineage (NCBI taxonomy): Eukaryota > Metazoa > Arthropoda > Insecta > Hymenoptera > Cephidae > Trachelus > Trachelus iudaicus. Next base: position 12,297 of record JARQTH010000252.1, read on the forward strand.
GTGGTGACGACGGTGAGGATGCCGGGGTCGCGCGTCCATTTTACGTCTTTTCTCGCGGCGATGACGCCATCTCGGCCGCGCTTCAGTACGGGTTGTACTTGGTGCGCTCCGATTTGAATTTTCCACTGTCGGTGGGGCCCGGTGCCCCCGGACTGCGCAGTCTCGGGGTGAAAGGCTTATGCGATCTGTGTACTCCGGTCGTTTGTACCGGCATGGCGGTCGCCGCTGCACCCGCGGCTCCACCTAGCAATTCCGTGAGCCCGCCGAGGGCGGTCAGGCTAGATAAGGCGTTGAGAGCACCTGGCTTGCTTAGCAACTGAGCCAGGGGGATGGCGCTGGCCAAAGGAGAGGCAGTGGTAGTGGTGGTAGAAGGGGAAGCACTGGCCCCGGATGCCCCGGGAGTGGTACCGCTGCCAGGGGTTTGGGTATTTTGGGCCTCTAGGTTAGCTTTCTGCAGTTCGACACTGGGAAAAGACACAAATGTAAAGGTAAAGGGAAAACGTTCTTGATAACTGGTGAGAAAACCGGCGGGCCTTAGGGACAACGGTTTAGGTATTTCTTTTTCTTTTTTTTTTTTTGCTGTCTCAGAAAAGCACACGGCAACGACCTGGAGGCCGTGTGAGACTTCGATGGATCTTACAGCTGGATATCATCGTCCGAACGTTCTCATCGGAGCGACCCGCGCGACTCGATCGCTCGCGTTCTCGGAATTAAAATATCACAAGATCTCCAGGTCGTTGCCGGTTGAAAGGCGAAAACTAAAGTAAATAAGCATGATGTGCACTCTGCCCAATGTACGGAAAACGCGTGGTTACGGACATTTCTTCCTTCGTTCACTGACTTGGTTCCATTATGGATTCTTTTTTTAGGCATCAAGTCCTGGTTACGCGCGTTCGTCCGTTGCAATGCATTATGTACAGTTAGGTGTCGCGTTCGAAAATTATATTATATACAAGACCATTAAATGCCAGGCGATTTAACAGGCGGACAGAGTGCAGGCCATGCGACGGGAGTGCTGGGACACGATATGTAATAAATATGATGATAAAAGTTATGATAATAGAAATATATCGGGATGGCATTGATCATAGTTATGCAGTAATATGTGAGTGACAATCTGGAATAAAATATAATGGATTATAAATATAATGTGGAGGTGGAGTTGGTCCGCACGTAGAATGAGTCTGTGAGCCGAGATATACCGAAAGTCATTTCCCAAGAAAAATTTGGGAGACAAACACTCAATAGCAATTTTAACCAAAGGCTGTCTCTTTTACTATGTTTATATCGTTTGTTAAACTATTTAATAAAAAAAAAAAAAAAAAGAAATGTATAAGCGAGTGTCCACGATACGCGCTATGTACAGCGTGAAGTGAGAGAAGAGAAAAACAAAGAAAGAAAAATAAATAAACAAATTGAATGAGCGGTTACTTCAAAGTATTCTCAAAGGTATAACACGTTAGGCAACCACCGTGATTAACTTGATTCTACCAAAAAGCAAACGTTTTATTCGCTATTACCGGTTATTGACGAATCGTCCAAGCGATGAGAACAGCGAGGAAGAAATAAAAAATAAAATAAACAAGAAGCATCGACGAGAGACCTCCGTGGAAATTCTTACGACTGTCACCGTCAGGACTCGAACCTGATCCGTGTAAAAAAAAAAGATGGTAATAAAAAAAAAAAATTTCCTCACAAAATCACTTCCCGGAGGAGGCCTCTCGCACAGGGATTTCACGGATCGGCCCAATCGAACGAATCGGGGAAGGAATTAATGATTCGCTAATCGCGATATCGGCAGAGGACCCGAGAGGATTCTACCAGCCAGAAGGACTGTCTCCCGGCTCGGATGGCGTGTTGCTTTCTTTTGTTTTACTTTATCTTTTTTTTTTCTTAAGTATAATCGAAGAAAAAGGACAGCCGGCGGCAATAGGAAACAGATGTTGGCAGAGTTGAATCTGCAGGATACTCAAGGTACTGGACCTGGAGGTACAGGACCTGGAAACAAAGGATTAAGAACGGCTCCTCTTCCGACGTCGTCTTCCTTTACGTTTGATCTCTTGCCTCGCGCGACGCTCCTTCCTCCGTTTAACATTGAACCGCCACGACGACAACTTGGTCTTCATCCTGTCCTTAACCTTAAACTACCACCTCTCACCTTTCTGTCCCACAGTGAGATTATCACACGCGTCGCCGCCGAGCTCTCGCGAGTTTATCGTTAAGTCAGGTCCACGAAAATTCTCGTCGAGTCTCGGTGACGACGACCGAGCACAGATTCTCGGGAGAAAGAATCTCGGTACTCGGTATCCCAAGAAAAATAAAAACAAAAATAAAATAAAGATAACAAAAAAAAAGATGATAATATCAACGTCAAACGTAAAGTCATCCCCTCGCGCATTATTGTTATCGCGCGAGAGGATCCTCTCCCTTGGCTTCGATGACATAAATATAATGAAGAAGAAGAAAAACAAAAAGAGAGAAAAATGATAAGAATTCAGGACAATTCTGGAAAACGTCTGGATCTTAATTTTAACGATCGCTTATAGAGAGGCGAATTCTTATCATCGATCGGAAGGAGACTCACCTCATGTTGATGAGATACTGCGCCAGTGCCACGGCGTCGTGATTCCCGGTGATCGTGATCGTGCGATCGGTGGCGCCACCTTCTCTCTCCTCGCAGTTACTGATACGTATCATGGCACCGGATATCTGACGTATCTCGGCGATCTTGGTGCCGCCCTTGCCGATGATACAGCCAATCAGCTCGTTTGGCACTGTCATCTCGTGAGTCTGATTGTTCGCCGCCGGTTGCTGCCTGTTCGTATTGCTCGTGCGCAATTGGCTTCCTGCGAGGGCTGCCAGAGCTGTGTCGATCACAAAGAAGACAGCTTAGCGAGAGCTTGATTCATTATAACAAGCACCACTCGAAGCTTTTCAAGATGCGCGTGACAGCACGCGACAGCTGGTCGATACGAAAGTGCGATTGCCAATGGAACGCAGATAAATGGATGTGTCAAAATATAATAACGGCGACGATAAAAGTGTCGGAAAAAAAAAAGAAGCAAGTACGAACTTTTTCAACGTGACGAAATAATTTCTTTATTTTAACCGTAGCGCGTGCTGTATCGAACTTGTAAGTTACGAGTGGTACTTCCGAGGATGTTGGTAAAGGTCAGGATCAAACGACGTACACTTACCGGCCGGGTTCAACCCTCCGGTGTTTGCTGGGGTTGCCAGTCCTCCGAGTCCAAGTGCAGCCAGTCCTGCCAACGGGTTATTACCCAGCTTACCCATCTGAAACAACCATTGAGAATCCACCCTGTCAACACACTGTCAAATATCCCTGCCAATTTTTCTCTACCGTTGGTCCCGCTTTAGCACTCGATTTCTCGCTATTTATTCGATCCCTTCTCATCTCGACAAGGGTGACAACAAAGCACGTGACCTCCTCGACAGATTCACTCGTATCTATGCGTCATTAGGCCAGATCATTTTTTTACTTTTTTTTTCACGTCAATTCATAAAAGTTTGGATCATTGAATACGACGACGCTATAGGTAACGACCGCACGCACTGATAAGGCGTATCAATTTTGCGATTAATAAGACTGGTTGGATGCACGTTTCTTTTTTCTCTGTACAAAGTTGGTAATTGCGTGTGCGAGGAATAAGGGGAAAAAACGTTCGACCTTTGGTCTATGCTTTCAACTATTTTTCTATTTTTGGGTAAAAACGATTGCGAGCGACAAGGACTACGTGAGATTCGTGACGGTGACGTACGTTGAATGATGAATTTATATTTGAGTATATTGTGTCGATGATTTGAACGGTTCAATAGCAATGTACAGCAACAATCTGGCATTGCATGTGGAACAGCGGAAACCTGGATGGAGGTTCTCAGGATGATCATTCAGATCAGTTGGATCAATGGCCTGGGGTCAATTATCTATAGCCAATCCCCGTACAGGAAGACCAAAGTATAGAAACAATGCTATCCTGACGCTTCACCCTGGTCCTACTTGGTACAGAGTGAAACGGTGGAGAAACTTCCGGTTTACAAGGGTACAGAGAGCTAATAACAATGAAAAATCCAACAAAAAAACAGAGATCGAAAGTCAAAAGCAAAAATCAAAAGATCAATATTGAAACTGAATATCGACGAAAAATTGACAATGAATATGCAAGGGTAGCGAATAAATTCGCATGCACCTACAACAGCGTGCCCGTCTCGAACAGTGAGGAAGTCCGAAATTTGCAAGCAAAATATCCAAAAACTATAAAAATAAAAAAAAACTTCTATAAAAAATCGAGTGGATCATTACCGGTCATCCAATAAAATTCTCCACGTGCTTTTTCCCCCTTGTACCAAATGAGATTCTTCTAAAAATGAACGTAAAGGAATGAAATCAAAATGGGCAGACAGTCAAGACAAAAAAAAACCTATTTCCACCGTAATCATGGCTAATCTAATGAAAACCGGAAAATCGACGGTCAACGTAATTACGATTTTCGGTTTTCATTTCCTATGTACTAGTATGAAATACCTAATGTATATGAAAACATATGATACGAGAGAGTCTCTCTCGTGGACCCACGTGTCAATATAGACACGTGTATTTTATACGTTAAAAAAAAATGGTAATGGCAGCCCACCCTGCCACGCGCAAAGTCCTCGCTAACGCCGCGTACACGCGCGCTAATTGTACAGGTCGATACAAAAGCCATGCGTTTTCTCATTTGATTGTTTTGTGAGTGTGCGTGAGTGTGTAGTGTTCCGGGTCGAGCGTCAAGTGAGACAATGCAACGATGAGTAATAGAAAAAAAAAATGACAAATTAAAAAAAAATCACGAAAGAGCATATACGAACGAATGAATCTCAAAAGGAGAACAGGTAGAAAAAGAAAACAAAGTCACGTAAAATGCATTAAGTGTGAAAACGTGAGCAAAGTAATTGGAGAGGCTGAAGGACCATAATGAGAAGATAAGCTTATTACGTTGAAAGCTTCGGGGCTTTTCGCAAGTGACCTATACGCAGTATACGTATAACAAAGTTTATACGAGTTTGCAATCACAATGACTACTGATAACACTTAGCGAAATTAATTAGCTCTTATCTCTCGGATATAATAAAGCGAAAAAGTGGGGCAGCAATAAATTTTTTAAAGGCCGTTAACGGTACTTCCCATTTTTCAGATTAACAGCTGAGAACGCTGGAGAGCAGGAGGGGGGAGATGGGTGGGTAAATATCCGGGTAAAACAGTATGTGCGATGATAATAGGACAAGCGGAAGAGGTTACGAGACCATGATAAAGGGTATCGGAAGTGAACTATAGGCTATGAGAGCTGAATCGAAGCAATTTTAGAAAAAAATTTTGAAAAATAGAAACAATAGTATTAGAGTGATACGTGTGAAAAATCGAAAGGTTTACAGAATTACGTTTGTATACAGAGAATATTAGTCGTGTGTAGACAGAGCCCAATTATTTAACGTATTTCTACCCTATGTGTGCTAAGCATGCGTTCTTCTATGTGTTGTTTCAAGATATGTCCCTGTGACTGGTGAACTGGATTACAGCAAAAAAACGAAGGGAACGAAGAAAGAGGAAGAGAGTGTAAAAAGAAAGCGATCGAAAAAGTGTCGGGTATCAGTATTTTTTTTGTTTCAAAAAGATCATCCAACCAATTCCCCCATGAATACAACGTAAAAGATACGCGGGGACGGTGCTATAGTTACCAGTGCGGATAAAAATTCTCTTTATGGTTCGCGGCCCAGAGAGAATGAGATAGTTGAGTATCTAGATTGTTAGAGTGTGAGAGAGAAAGAGAGATAGAGAGTTTGAACGAGAGACAGATGGATAGAGAGTCAGGATCGATCTAGTAGATTTAATAATTCAAAATGTCAACCGCGACGAGCGACCGCGACGTTTGCTTTTCGCTCGGTCGCTCGACGCACAAAAAGCGTCGCTAATTAGCAAACAGCCAGCTTTGCGCGACGAGAGCCGGTTAATTATGTTTGCGATTTGTCGCGGTTCGCGAGCGGTCGCGTCTGGTCGAGATATTGGCGTTGATTTTTAATAACAATAATGAGTAACGCCAATCCGTAAAATCCGACCTAGGAGCGACGGGCCAGAAGTCAGGCAAAACGATTTTCCTACAGTTGCGTCCTTCCTTTTTCTTTTATTTTCTTTTTTCGAGCCACCCAACAACCAACAAGAGAGAGAATCGTCGAGGTATCCTTAACAATATTCGTTTATCCGTTTGGCCGACAGAGCGCGCGCGCATCTCCTAAGTTCATTCGACGAGTCGATTTGCGGATTTTCATGTAGCCAAGTGGATTCGTTCGTCCTATCAGTCTTACGGCGGCCGAACCTTCGGATGTGTTTTCTTTTTTCTTTTTTCACAAACATAAATCTCACTGTGAAAAATACTCGACGCGATTGTGTATCTCGAAGGCGAAACCATAGAAATCCGCAATTCGAACAAGCGTACAAGCACTCATGCTAAGCAGGCTCGCTATTCGCATATGAAATTCGGATTTCTGTACCCTTGGCAAATTATTCCTCGATTGTCATGCCTGAAGGACTGTTACAAAATTTCATCTGCAAATTTGGTAGAGTACAGGGAAGGACGGTATCTCCATTATGTGGTCTTCGCTTCCGGATGCTGGTTAGATCAACTTTTTTTTTTTCATCGACTGTTCGTGGAAACACCTAATTTCGAATACTGTCATCCCCTGTGCTTGAACACATGCACCAGCTCTAACGCGAGATACGAAATCTTCTGAATTCCATTGATAAAATTTCATCCATCTTCTCGAGACGAAAAGATAGGAAATAAATAATTTTTTTTTCACGACCATTTCTCAAATCCTCTGCGTAGAGATGGTGCTAGAAAATTCTCGAGCTATGCGAGTATACAGAATCAAACAAGTACAAGAACAATAGGACAGCATTGGAAGACACAGAAAAAAAAACATGTGGAAGACATACAAGAGAAAGTACAAGCAAAGACAGACGTACAACGTGCGGATGAAGAAGCAAAGCTTGATTACGTGGACGTGATATCGAGTAAAGAGAGTGTCAAGTTGGCAAATAATTAGCATCGTGAAAAAATAATTGACACTCCCGTTATACTGATATAACGCGTGCGTGAAAAGTTACAACGGAGACATGGCAAGCTGCGTTTTTCTCCCCAGAAAAAAAAAGATAAAGAAAAAGGAACAAGACGCATAGCACAAATAGCCTTGTTATTATTTTTAAATGAAAGGAAACTTTTATCAAGAATAAAAAGAAAGTCTTGTTCTAAAAGCAGATCCGCGCAGCGTGATGCCGGAAGTTGGACTATCGAGCAAAAAGCTATGAGCGAGGTAAGAGGTTATATGGGATGATAGGTAAACCGGAAGTTGGGATAGGAGCAGGCGGCCTATAGAATCCGTAAGGGTAGGGGGTGGGGGAGGGGGGGGGCATTCCGATACACGTGAGGGAAACCTTACTACGTCCTGACCACGGGGTATAGCCATTTAAATGTTTTTCCAAAATACATATATTTGGTATCCAAAAAAAATATAACGTTAAATTTGTCATCATTACTCGAAATTGCACTCAGAGCTGTATTCAATCAGACTAGTAGCATATAACCAAAGATAGCGTCTATCAACAGGTTTAAAGAACATTACATTGAATCGGCTCATTTAACACACATTTGCATTAACTGATACGCGAATGATTGTAGCTAAATCTTGTTCCATATAGATAAACTCGACTGTACTATACTTTCCTCTAAGGTTAACGACACCTGTGCAAAGAAAGTGTGGTATAGTAAGAAGACCAGTGTCGTAGTACTCAGGGAAAGAGATTCCTTCCTCTAAAAGATATTAACTCAAGTTAGGCTATCCGCCGTGGCGCAAGGAAAAGTTGAACAGAGGATTGACTTTGAGGAGTATCTCCTGTGTCAGCCGTGTGTCGTGTGTGTCTCTGAAAAAGACGTGTGTAATAATACTTGACGGAATTGCGGGGTCTCAAGTGAGGGTTTGACGGTGGTGGTGGTGGTGGTGACGGTGGTGACAGTGAATAGTGATAATGGTAGGTGGTGATGGTGGTCTCGGGGAACGGTGGGTCACGAAAAACAAAAGACTTACGGCGTCTGCCACGAGGTGTGCGGGCGGGAGGGCTGCCTGCAAGTGTCCACTCTTCAGCAGGGGGTCGGCGAGGCCTGCCACGCTGGCGTGTAAGGGGCTCGGGTGTAGGGGATGATGGGCCGAGGTAAGATGGGCAGGGAGCATAGGATGTCCGTGAGAAGCGGCAAAGGGCGAGGAGGGATGGGCCGCGAAGGGCGAAGTAGTCAAAGTTTGGGTGTTGAGCGAGGGGGGCGCAGGCCCGGCAGGGGGGGCGGGCAATGGCAAAACTGTACTTACGTCCGAGTGGGCGGGCACCGCGTAATTACCCTGGATGGTGTAGGCTTGCCCACCAGCCAGGATCACTGGCCCACCAACTTGGGGTTTGGGGCGATAAGGGATCGTGGCGCCTTTGGGAGGGGACTGAAAACAGAATAAAGAAAAAAAAGATATGAATCTTCGGTTAGTACAATATCAAATGTTATAATTTTCGTTTAACCGTATCTCTACCTCCTGACGAAGGTATCGCTACGAGTAGTACAAGGGCACGCGAACAGCGAGCCAGGTAATGGACCTCGCGATCGGACCCGAGTACCTGACACAAGGTGCGTACCTCTAGCATGACGCAGCAAATGTGATAGATGCATTGCGTAATGGCCTCGCTCGTTCCCGATATGGTGACAGCACGTTCCGTAGAGTTGGGAAGCATCTCCGAGGCGACCTGAATCGACGCACCGGTCACCTCTCGAATTTCCTTGATCTTCGAGCCTCCCTTGCCGATAAGAGAACCGCACTGGGATGCCGGAACGATGAGTCTCAGGGTGATGGGCGGTCTTGGTACGCCGCCGCCGCCTCCGGCACCGCTTCCCTGAATGTCATGGAACTGCGAGCACCATTCCTCGAATTTCTTGCATATCAGCGTAAACGCCTTGAAGATGGAGTTCGTCGGGCCCGTGACGGTAACTATACGTTCTGGGCAGGAGCCATCGGAGATGTTGATCTTGGCGCCGGACTGTTTTTCAGAGAAAAACACGATACATCAGTTACTCGTCTTACTCGCTAGATGGAAGGAACCACGACGTTACATCTATACGCAGCGTATTCTGCGCATTAAGTGTACTTACTTCCTCGCGGAACCTCTTCACGATCTCTCCCTTCTTTCCGATAATGCTGCCGACCTCCTGAAACAAAAAAGTAATGTTTTATACGCATGACAATTTTCTTCGAGCTTTCCAGGGTCGATAATGAAGAAAAAAAAAGGGGGCGATTTTCGATGTAGCTTGAGACGCCTACAGCTATAAATAGTTCGACCGCTAAGAAATATATTCAAACTGTACAGGTTTTGCGCTCTCCATCCAACTGTCTCTCGAACGCATCTGACCCCCCGATAATGTCAGCTAGGCCTAGACCACTAGGTATGCGCTTCCTCTAAACTTAGATGGAGCCATGTTGAGGTCGATCAAATGCCAGCAAACGTCCTGGTGGATCTTACACCGAAGTATCATGATAGCCAAGGAAAATCAAGTTTGATGTACATTCATCCATGAGTGACCTGGGCAAACTCCATTTGACGGAAGTATTTATGATCCATTCAAACAAGAGAAAAAGAAACGATCGATGCCACCTGTATAAAAGATACAGGAGCGAATTCGACTGATTGTCTTCTTCGATTCTATGAAATTTTTATGTCGCACGTGAGTGCGAGAGAGACGGAGCTATTGGCCACCACGCGCGCAAGAAAGAGACAGACGTATCGAAGGCGACAGAACAAACACAACAAAGAGAGGAATTCCCTACGTAGAGTTTATCTTTGCTGAATCAGCAACGCGCAAAACAATATCAGGGTTGTTTCAATATGAACGCACTCAGGTTTTTAAACAACTAAATATTCTCGTCGGAATTCTGCCATACTCTTACTCCACATGCTGTCGCTTCTCGCTACAACTGTTACTTGGAAAGACTTTTCTATGGCTTGCGACGTCCCAGCCACGGACGTCCATAAACTTCCTGGGTACCCTTTAATATTTTTTTTCTTGCTCTCTTTTTCTACATTTTACCTACTGCACGTAAATTCGTATTCGCTTCTACACTCAAATTTCTATCCTAATTAAGTCGACTAACGTTACAATGGACGCTTAGAGTCCATTTTTCTTACTGCAACAATACACCGGGTCTTCTTTCTCTTGGGTTAGTTCCTCGATCCTTTCCTTGAATTTTTTTTTCGTTCTTTTGTTATCCTTTCGCCTCCATCCATTTCCTTGCTCCTTACTCGTGATCTCTCACAATCAGTACAGACCAAGGTAGTGCCTTTCGACGAGAGAACAATATTGATCTCAGTATATAGCGGGTGCGTTTACTGGAAACGTTGAAACGAACAGTGTTGTCTTTATTTTTAGACTGCCAGTTTGCGTATACACGTCGTATTCAGTCTTATGTATAGAAAACATATTGTATACCTAAATATGTTTATACACTGCAGTTGCAATATTGAGATAAAAAAAGGAATAATGAAAAAAAAAATTAATTATCCTTTGATATGGGACTCTAACATAAATAAATACAGTCCTGTGAGAGCTGGGAATTATGTTTTATTTTTTTTTGGACTGTTTGAGAAAATCTGCATAGTCTGCAGAAGGTCTGCGTGTTTTCTCACTCGTTATAGGATTAGCTAATTTTCCATGGGCTTTATCGTTATTAGGGAATATCACGAGAATGCTACCGCTCGCGAGACCTGCCACTTTACCGCATTCCTTGGATTATTACTAAAAGGAGAAACGGAGCCGGATATGACAGTAGCGAATAGCATCGTCGGCAGAACAAGAAGCCGAAGAGGCTTAAGAGATGAAGAGACAGAAGAAAGAAAAAAAAAGGAAGAAGAAGAAGAAGTGGAGGAAGTAACTGGAAGTCAGCCAATTATTGAGGTACCTAGGAGTCTCGCGAAATTTACGAGATCGAGGTCACGGCTCAAGAATCGACCCGGTACACGCGACACGAGGGGAATGCCCGCGCGTTGATTGGTCGAAAAAAAAAGTGATCAAAATGGCGAGAATCGAAGGGCGCAGGAGCGTAGTAAAAATTTGACTTGTACAGTGGGAATGGCAGGAAGAGAGCGAACGCAATTTCGTATTGGAGAATCGGTTGGCCGACGGCCCTGGCTCTGATCCAGCCTGCTGGAATCCATGAAGTTCCCAAGATACATGTATGTAGACCCACAGTGAAGATAAATAGGAACCTTTCGTGGATCAAAAGGAAGAGCGAAGGAGATAAGACACGTAGGAGATACATTGGCATCAGCCGTACTGAGGAAGAAAAATGGTGGTTAAGAGACTTTGAAGTGCCCTGGGCTTGTGTCTTTTGATTTGTACAGTCTCCAGGAGCTATCCGCGTAGCAAGACGCGGGCATGCGCCAGGAATTCCTTGCCAATTGGCAGATTCTACAGAGGCAGGGTTATCTGTGCATGGAGCTCGGGGAAAAAAAAAAGAAGACGAGACTGCGAAAACAAACCAAAGAAAATGGTACGAGGTCTCGTTTGGGGACTGTCGTCGCGTCGACTTTCCGCGAGGCTCTTCCTAAAGCTTCGTACGTAATCGAAACGATAATGGAATCGCGATCAGCATCGGGCCAACCGATTGGCCGTCGGCCCTGGCCGAAGTCCAGTCCGCGTCACTAGGTGGCTACTTTGTCAGACATGATACTCGTAGCCAAAGATGCAGCCAGACGTATTCACTTCGTCCGTGGAAACGTATTGCAGCGAGGAATGAAAATATTCGAACGATCCGCGGCCTCCTAGTAGTGCCTCGTACATTTGTACAGTCCGATGACAAAATTCTTTGGCAGATCGGCTGAGCCAGGCAAAGAATAAGGAATAGAGAATTTTTTAATCTCCGTGACACGGATGTCTGATACGTAAAACGTGAAGCGCGAAGGGTTCTAAAATGTCAGGAAGCCCCGCGCCATCAAGAGGTAAAAACATGTGACGTAATGAGATTTGACATGGAAGCACTTCAGACAAGTAAGGGGCGAACGAGGGTCTTGGCAGGGGCGTATATGCGAAGCCCTTCAAGGGTGTGCAGTATACTGCGTTATATACGTATACAGCGAGCAGAACGGTAAGGGAAGAAGAAGAACGGAGAACGAAGAGTAAGGGGGCTGACGAACGGGGTGAATTTTACGACGAGGAGTATCGTTCAGATATGCAGAAACGTGCAATAATTTCCGTGGCGCACTTCAGCACGATCCGCGAGGAAGCCACGGCGCGTACGTAGGAAGCTTGGTTTACATCTGCGTTGAGGCCAATCTTAAGACGCCCAGTTACACCTCGTAGGTCAGAAAATAGAAAAGTAGGAAGATCAAGAACCTAAACAAAGAGATAAATACGATTCAACGTGGAGGCTGAATTCTTGGCAATGGCCACGGAATTGTTTCCGGCCACCATCATACCCAAGTAAGATCGTTCCTTACGGCCGCAGATAAGACTTTTGATTATCCATCCTCGTCTCGAAGGAACCGTGCCCGATACCCGTCTCGACGAATCGCACTCACCAGGTATCCAGAGTGTCCATGACCCGAGTCAATAATATAAATCGGTCAGACGTAATCCGTGCCAAGAGAGTACAACCTCTGAATCACAGGTTTATATTTTGCTTTCCAAACCCATCGACATCGCCAGGAACCAAACTAAAAGCTTAAATCTAATTTTAATGGGTCCGAATGACGTTTACTTAGAAGAATATGTTGAGTGGTCCCTTAGGAACCGGTGATCCATACCTTGCCTTGCATGATGAGGCGAATGGTCAATGTGACCGACGGATCGTCGTTCAGCATTGGTTTGCTGTCCATACCGTCCATGGCTGCGTCGATCACGAGTTCACGGATCTGATTGTTGCGGCTGGCTTTCGCAGGGTTTACTGGAATCAGGGGAGCGGACGAGGACAAGGAGGATAAGGGAGAGGTTAGGCGAGTGATTTTGGCTGGGGGACACTCGGGGGACGTGCTTCTTAAATGCTCCCAGGTAGGCTCAGACTTTACACTGTAAACAAGAGAGAAAAACAATATTAATATTCTTAATTCCCATTGAAAACATGCTAGTTAACACGAACTCTTGTACCCCAGAGCTGTGTACAATAATAAATATGGCGCTCGAGGTAGGAGAGTCAGTATCGTCGTTAGAAGGCAATGAAATTGGCAGTTACAGTAAGAGGCTTTATTCCCCTTCCCACCTATAGTCTAGACAATACTATGCCGTGCTACCGTACCCAATAAAACTAGCTCTACCTGAAGACCCTGGTTGGGATTATTTCAGTACCTACCAGGTAATCTACGATCACCAGGTGCTCCCTAACGAAAAAAAAAGGTTTACTGTACCAATGAAAAAAGATTTATTCGTGATTCGGGTGAAAATGACAAACCAACAATAGTAACTGTACTCCCAACCGATTTCTCTATGCACATTTTAAGTGCATTGTCAGTGCCTCGACCATAGCGAGGTAGTGCAGCTGATGATTCAATAGACAATTTTCCCGTACGGCACGTCGTAGTAAGTCGCACGACTTTTGTTTATTAGTTTATACGAAGCTCGTTATCAAGGACCGAGAGAGCGTCGTTACTCGTTGATTTTACCGGCGATTGAGAACCGATTAAAAAACAATGACGAATGAGGAAACAAAGGAGTTGAAAAAAAAAGAAGTAAAAAGAAAGCAAACAGAAAAATATACGGCGTGCAGAAGATACTCTGACGTAAAGATACACATAGGAGACGAGGAGACACGAGGAGAAAGAGAGCGCGGAGCGAGGGAAAGGGAAAGAGAGTCATGAGAGAAAGAGAGCCATAAGGGTAGGTGAGAGCGTTAGAGAGAGAAAGAGGGAAAAAAGCGGGTCGCAGAGCGAGGCACGGATCGATTGTAGCCACGGAGAACGCGTGACGTCGTGAATTTTCTAACGTTAAAGCCGCCTGGAAAACTGTAGAACATATATGTAGGTATACATTGACACGGGATATTCTGCGTTGCATGCATGCACACGCAGTGACGCGAACCGCGCAATGTACTACGTGAGCCAAAGAAAAATATTTTGCGCGGCCCCGAGAGGAAGAGAGAGAGAGAGAGAGAGAGAGAGAGAGAGAGAGAGAGAGAGAGAGAGAGAGAGAGAGAGAGAGAGAG
>JARQTH010000252.1:26667-59154 GCA_030142595.1 Trachelus iudaicus
AGAGAGAGAGAGAGAGAGAGAGAGAGAGAGAGAGAGAGAGAGAGAGAGAGAGAGAGAGAGAGAGAGAGAGAAAAGGAACGGTTTACCGTTCCCACCATCGCAATCTACGAACGGAGCATTCTGCGTTGTCGTTTTTTATTCCGATAATGCTAATTACCCTCGCGTAGCACAACCCAGGGCCAATTGAATATTGCCGGCAGTTTTATAAGCTCCTATGTGCACCGCAGTACATAACCTCACTTCCGCTCGAATTTATAGCTCGTCTTCCCTGTGCCTTGCATCTGCCTGCTAACGATGCAAAAGTACAAAGGGACAGACGTGCATGGACGGGTTTCTGACTCTGGTCCGTTATTACAGAAGCACTCACACACATTAAAAAGACTCATAGAGACAGAGGAATGTTATACGCGTATCTCAGACGTGACGTAGAAACGTGTTTTTAGAGCGTGTTAATGCAGAGTGCGTACTGTCGGGTTGTACGATGGAATTTCTCATGGAAACGGCTCGTGAGCCTTAAAGTCCGACGATACGAAAACTGGATTTTTGCGTCCCGCCGGTCGTCGAATAAAGGCGCACGGGTGTCTAAGAGAAAGGAAAAAAAAAAGAGAGAGAGAGAGAGAGAAAATCTGGTTGATGCGGGTTAGAAAGAATGAGAAATAAATGGCGCATGAACCGGCCTCGGGTACAGGAGCACGTTGCTGTTGAAAATAGAATTTATTCGTAGTCGCGACGTACGAGCTTTTCTACACGCGGGATATTATTCTTACTTCGTATGCAAGAGAAACCTGAAGTACGCCGTGTGTGTTACGAGGATATAATGTTCAGATATGAGAATGACAAAGAATTTTCGCGCCTACGACAATGTCCCGGTATATTGTGCAGGATAAGGGAGGCACATAGGAAACGAGAGAGGAGAGAAAGAGAGAAGTGTTGTAGATGTCTGGCGTGGGCAAACTTTGAAACGTTGTTTGTTCGAAGCCTAGACCGATAACCACTCTGATAATGTCGCGCTGACACGATACGATGTGAATTCAGCTTGAGAACTCAACGAGAAAATGTCGGTGAGGTATCATAGCCGTAGTAGGTTACAGAGTGGACGGTTATTTATCACGAGAGGCAAACAGAAATGGCGTGTGCGTCCCGGCTTTACCGTACTCCGATATGAGCAAATGGTGTCTGTAACGGGGTAAAAAAAAGAAACAAAAAAAATATAGGTACGTTCAACCGAGAGAAAGGCGAAAACTAGATTTTCGACTCGTATTATCGTACACGCTAAACACCATAGTAAACTCTAGACGGAAACGGATATATGCTAAATGCTCTAAATTTATTAAATAATATTTTTTATAGTCTCATTTCGTGCACTTGGATTATTCTCTTCAGAACATTATAGTCTACGAGCAGTAAATTACATGAAAAATGATATAATCCAAGGCCTGAACGTGTCGATCGAAGGCGTGCTTCGGTCACGGAGAAACGTCGACCATTTTCCACTGGTTCGCGATAACTACTCTTTCTCTCTCTCTCTCTCTCTCTGGTTCTCTCACTCACTCTCTTTACGAGAGTGCACGAGACCCGTAGAAGGACGCCATGCGGAAGCAGTAATTTTTCCATGAGAGACGCGAGGATGATTTTCTTTTAGCATGGCAAGGAGAAATTACGGGAGTTCGACAAATTTACACGAGGATTAGTAACCGTTCACTTCCACTCGCGAAGGCATCTCCGCAGGACGATAGAATATATATATTCTCAGAATCGAATGCGACGCCTCGCCAATTATATTTGCCAATAACGACAGGCGTAACGATGCCACGTAATTATTTTAAGTGTGGAAACAGTACAGGGTGCTACGTAGTCTCATAATAAAATCGCAAAGTTTTTCGTTGCCGGCGGCGTGCTTCGATTTAACCCCAGAACACCAGTGCTCGCTCTGGTACGCGTATTCGTTCTAGTAGAACGTAATTTTTATCTGTACCACGTAGGTTTTACGTGTCGTTTTTAATGATTTTTATTACCTAAAGGCACTCCTCAGTCATCGGGACAAATTCCGGACCGCCTCATCGGCACAGCACTCCGTGTACGAACAGGAAAAAAGCACTACACTACGCGACACGAGAAAACAGCACCACCTCGGCGGAACGCGAACAGTTCTGTCTCGTCGATGAGCGGCGCTACATGCGGCGTTGTTGCGTGTACGCTGCCGACTGGTGGCGCCACCTAAAATGGCTTCCCTCCAGTGGAAAAGCACCGCTGTGCGGCGACGCCATTGTTGCACTGTCGACGGTTCCGTTACTACGCTAGTCAAATGAAACCCGGGAGTATTCAAATGAGACTACTACCAAATCAACGGTGTTAATACTATACATTAACTTATATTACGAGTGTGATAATTTAAGAGATAACAAAATTGATTTATGTATCCACTTAAAACACTATACAATTAATATGTAGATGACAAAATTAAGCGTTATGACAAATCGTTCCAATGATGGTACTCGGAATGAACATCTTCCTGGTTCTGTTGAATGTAAAGAATGATACAAGTTACATGACAGTTTGGCACGTTTAATATTGTGTGTACGTTGGACGTATTTTTCCTCTTCTATTCTATTCTGCACTGTGATTATGGAGCCAAACTCGTTTATACAGTGCCTTCATTTTTCAATAAAGCAAACACGTGAAATTCTATTTTCGTGTTGGATATTTACTTATTGCATAATAACGTGTTTTAAACGAGCTCGTTATTCGTGAGAAACTCCCACCAGCTAAGAATTTCCGAACCCGTTCGCTTCTGGGTGTTGAAACTTTTCCTGCGGTTTCAAGGACGATAATGAAATAGGTCAACGAGTGGACATGTACTGCTAATGTGAAAAGATATATATAAGTATACGTTTTCATGTTTCGGTGAAATTGTTCATATCCGTGCGACAATACCTTCTCTCTAGCTAATCTGTATTGCTATATTAGACTTTGTCTAGATATCCAATAAAATCCTAATATCAATCAAAAACTATTATTTATAAATTCCTATTTCAAAAAGTGTTAGTCCTTTCGCGAATATTGTGTGGAAAATCGAGACTTGATTAATGGCAAATACGATAACATCTGGGATATACGCTTACAGTAACGGCAAACGCTACCCGAGAGTTAGACCATCGACTGGGACGTTCATTTTTCCCAAAGTGGACCGTCGATTAATTAGTGAAACCGCATTGAGGGGGATTTGAAGGATAAATGGATATAACGAGCAGGCGAGCGAAACGGCACCATTAGCATCCTATTGGAAGGAGGTACAGGACCGCAGATAGACGAGATCATGTACATACGTACGCACGTAAAAAAACAGAACTAACCTAGTACCTAGTACGTAAATGAGAAAAAACTTTTTAAATCGTTTACGAACTGACGAATTAACGAAAGCACGACGTCAGGCGTCTCTAAGCAGTTTAAAAAGGAAAAGAAAAAATATAAATAAAAATCGTCCTAAGATATTCTACAAGCAAAAGGAACCTACAGTTACACCGCAACAAAAAATAAAATCTTAAGGGCTTAGAAACCTATACATATAGACAATTTGTCAGTACCTGTCACATTCTCATTCTCAGAACGTTAAGAAAAGACCAAAAACAAACTTATAAATACTTAAAGTCGGTGTTAATTCCGATTAACTCTCTGAATTCATTTGAATTTTCCGTGTGAATTCCTTAGTCATTGCCAACAGTTGCTCGAGCGATTAAATCCACATTCTGGATAGCCAATAGAATTTCATTGTCGGTCGAGCCGGAAAGTCCTGAAACTCTGACGAAATCTCATCGGTGCACGATCAAAGATTCCGGACACGTTTACTATTCCGCACTGACGCCTAAGGTAAACCGTTCTCGTAGCGGCGGGATTAATTTAACGACATCGTATACAGGAGGACGCTCGGTAAACCCGTGGCGCCGTACCGTGCGGATAAGATTGAAATTAACTCGCTACTCGAGCGGCGACAGTTCGGCTGTCAGGCGATACAACAGACATACAGAGAGAGAGAGAGAGAGAGTGAGAGAGACGGCATCAAAGCCTCAGTACAAGACAATGAAATTGCGTGAGCACCCTCAAGGGAATTACGTGTTAACGTTCAGTGGAGATAGCGAAGTAAATCAAAAATGAAAATGACAAAGTGGTGCGTGTGACGTAATCTGAAATAGTTCTAGCAGTAGCAGCATTAACTCTAGCTGCAGTAATGCCAGTGCCTATGCTAAAACATAAGGTTGTACATGGGTATTGATGAATCGATAAACCGATAGGTTATAACCTATACATGAAAGTAACTCTGCTCGAAGGGTTATCGCTCTAGAAACGACGATTTGAACGAACGAATTCACATCGGTCCGTTGCACTTCTAACTCGGTTCTAGTGAGCAGGAAGAGAAGGTAGAGAAAAAGAATAAAACTAGTCAAATCACCCTGACAATCTTCACCCCGTATTGGAGGTTAACCAGGAGTGAAATGAAGCGGGAAATTTAAAGGAGCCCCTTATGCCTCACGTAAATGGAAGGTAATGGTCCTGCTTTACGTGTTTGTTAACCGTAAGTAAGTGTAGCGCATGCATTCAATGAGTACTCCCTGATAATCCGATCATTGAAACCATACATCTCTTGGTTTAGAGTAGCTTTTTTATTGGCTTGAGAAAAATATTTTCTTTATCTTATCTATAATTAACCCACTCTTTTTTTTTTATATTCCCTACGACACTGTCCTCGTCTACTTTGGGTAAACTGATTGACGTTTTTAAAGTCACGCCGTTCGCCATTATGGCAATAATAATAGCTCGCCATGGGCAACGCCAGGAATTTAATTATCATTTTAGGCGGCGCGGAAAGCAATTATCGGAAATTCAGTTTGCGATGGTCAGCGGCACCACTTCCACGAGGATGCCAGAAGGGTTGGTGGGTGGCTGGGTTGTCTGATAGAGGAAAAGTGAGGCTCGAACTAGTCTAGAGGAAGGTAATGGTGGTAGGACGTTAATTTTATACCAATTTCCCATTTTTTTATTATGATTAGAAAAATTTTTTGTTACATTCCTAGATCTCAGAAAGTTCTATATGCATACGTGCATTGCATACATGCTCTCGTAGTACTATACGCATTATATATCTGTGTACGTGGAAATTTTAAAAAAATAACGATCAGCATAACCTCTCGGTATTGTTGTAAATGATTAACAGAAATGCATTTATTGGACTTCACGTAACCAATGTCGAAATCCAGGAACAACATTCAGGAAAGCGTCGCATTTCCATGACGAGATATACGATGGAATAATTAGAAGCCTGAGAGTGTTCAATGAAAATTAACCAGTCAGGTTGAAAGACGATCTGGAGTGGCTAAAGAGGACAGCGTCGATCGTACTCTTTAATTAACCGATAAAGACGATTTACTAGGGTGACTCTTTCATTGAGTAAGTTACCTGTCTATATCTATATACGTATCCCAATTTGGAGTAGTAATGTCGTAGTAATGAGTTAACAGTTTGCAAAAGTCTTCAATGAGAAATGTGGACAGTCGTTTAGCGTTAAATAATTTTCTACTTTCACAATTATCCAATGTCTTATTCTTAAAAGACCCTTTACTATACCCTCTTCATTTTATTTCTTATTCCTAAATGATTAATCTTCTCCTAGGTGTGTGCATATGTATTATACGCGTATACTTTAGCCAAATGAAAATCACGATAATGCTACGTCGATAAGGAAGCTCACTGCTTTACGATTTGAAAGCCCATCGACCGTTGGGATGGATGATTTCCGGTTTACCTAGAATTTCTATAGAAAAACCCACAGACGGGTTCAGGGCAAAACAGAAGAAAAGGCAAATACAGTCTGACCAAGATGCGAATACAGAGTTGAGAGGGAGAATTGAGATGGTTTTCATGAAAGTTTCACCGTCTGTATTTTGTCGTGGAAAACTCCTTCCAATTCGAATCCGCTATTTTCTGTTTTTAAGGTTCAAAGTTCCTTGGCAATATCAGTGGCAACCATTTTCAGAGAAACTCTTAGAAACGACCCTTTAACAGGAATTTCTGATAACGTACAAGAGGAAGATAGGAGTTCGACGAATATTACTGTGAGGAATGAGTAAAAACATAAACCTTAAGCTCAGTTCACAATTGGTGATCCGTTTGTCGCTAATTTGAGAGCCTGCAAAAATGTCCGTCATTGTTTTGCTTCATTTCAACTCGCAGGGCTAATTGCGACCACGCGAATATCTGTCGAACTCACAGAGGGACACAGGGAGTAGCCCGAGGCCCGGAAAACTCTTTCATCTGGTAGCCATTGTTCTACTTCTCTCTCTTTCTCTTTCCTTTCACCCTTCCTCTACTTTCTCCTTGTATCCTAGTATCGTTAGCCTTATTCCATCCTTAGTCTAAAATGCCCGCTCTCACATTCACTCCTAGAAAAAGAGTCTGTTGTTTAATCAGGCCTCGTTAGGTACTAACTACCCTCGCAAAAAAAAACCAAGTTCCTATCCTAATATTTAATAACGCCAAAAACAACCCTTAAATTCTTTTCAAACCATCAAATCTAACTAGAATTAAAAAGAATATTTTTAGATGGTTACTCAAAACTGTTCTATCAAATGAAGATAGTTTCATCATAAAAATAAATAATAATTAAATGAACGTTTTAACTTCAGGTGGTGCAACAGTCCTCAGTCATCATGTATACTCATCGATAACTTAAATACTGTTAAAAGTTTCTACGATGAGCACTTGTATAACAAATATTTCTTTCACCAAGTAAGTTAAGAACAAACCAAAGGAATTAACTGAACCCTCAATGATCCACAAAAGAACACTAGGCCTGTAAGGAAAAGTTTTAAGGTGCCTGATGCTATCGAACTGGCAGTTACGAAGCAATCGACATGACTGAAGAAGCTCAACCAATTTGCAGAGCACCAAGAAGTAGTATTCCTCAAGAAGAACAATCAACAAGAAAGTCATAAATACCTGTAACCATCCAGTAAGGATTGCAAGAATCCCTGAATATCCCATCCACACGGGAAAGTCCTAGGACTGCCTAGAGCCATCCATAAATCATGCAATTCGTGCGCCATTATAGTCAGGATCCATCCAATGCTATTTCTCAATCCCATAAGGGACTAAAACAAGGTACTACTGGGATCTTAGAAATACGCCAAAGTGACGTTTGACCTATCCTAACGTAACGCGAGAATGACGTTGACAATACACAAAGCATTATAACTTGATTAACAAGATTGGAACTAATAGAGTTCCATTAAGAAGACAAGACACACTAACCATTGCTAAAAGGATTCCCTATATACCTATATATACCATCAGATATGCCATCTTGATTTCATATCCTCAATATAATTTTCGAAGCTCAGTACTGGTTTAGACGTTCCAAGAATACAATTGCTTATAATTAATTAATAATTATTGTCTGTCTTGCCATTAATTAACATAGAATATTTGAGACAGTGAATTTTCTACCGGGATATGGCAGACAGGAGTTCTCTGGTACGCACGTAGACGGATAGTAATTAAAGCGTAATTAGTTTGGTTTGCTACGGTTCTCCATTAATTGAGCATTGACGTGTATCGTGTTTACGTCGTACGATGTGGATCCCGACTAAAGGTACGAATTTACGATTTGTCTGGGCTGTCGCTAACTCAATTGTAAACGGTGCGATTTGCGATTATCTTTGGAGGAAGCAGTAGGCGGTAGTTCGATGCAGACATACAGTCCTGCCAGTGCCAGGAATACCAACGTACAGTGCATACAGAAACCAGGTATCTAGTAATAAATCAATGATTGTTACTGAACAGAGAGTAATCTTATTGCCCGTAACAGCATACTCTAGATTAATCGATTAATCGATATAGGAATTACGTTATTCCCGCCAATATTCAAGAGATTGATTATACTTTCAAGTTATACGAAGAATCGAATTTTCTATGACAGTTCAATACAATATTTATTATTTGATCTTACCCGACGATACCTGTCAATTTCGTCTCTCTTATCTACGGTGTAATGCACCACTCCCTCAGGGGCGCGAAATTAGAAATCACCAAGGTCTAAGTTCCCCTCGAATCCATTGACGAGGAGATCACCCTGGGGCTATTGACTTGATGAAAGACCCGACTATATAGATCGTCAACAGCGTCACGACCAAAAAGAAAAAACATCCCTCCGTACTATCACGGTCGAGTTCACTTTCTCTCTAGGTACGAAGGGTGCTTTCCTTACGACATATGAAGTAAGACGTCGGTTTGAGGAGTAGCTGGATCTTTTCTATGCTACGCGCAATATAGATATACGCATATCCTACGTCATCGAGGAGGTCTCCATAGCGATAAACTAGGAAAGCAAATGCGATGCGGCACTTTCGGATGAGTTTGAATCTCACCTCCTTCGGCCCCCCACCCCACCCCCTGCCACGGTATTCATATATCTGCATACGTGGTTACATATGTAATAAGTACATATATATATATATATATATTCTAGTCTTTCAGCAGCCAAGAGCTCATCTCATCTCGTCTCATCTCAAACTTGAGTTATTAAATTCGGCCCAGCTTCGAATTTCCAGAGGGAAACGAATTTTCTTTTTCACCCTCCGGCGCTGGGATTCGTCGGAATCTATATATGCATACGGAGGGTTAGGTATAGCGTGTATGACTATATATATATATATATATATATATATGCGTAGATGCGTGGTCGTACATTAAACCCACGAAGGCCGTAACCAGTTAGGGTTGTGCTTCGGGCAGCATCCCTTTTTCTTCTACCAGGATGTCTGGCGAACGGTATATTTTGCCGTAAGGGTAGAAAGTTTTCCCGAGGAATTTTGCACCAGCAGAGTGCTAACGTTCCTGAGTGAGTGGCTGTCAGCTCTTGGCGAAGTGGAAAGCCCAGGATAATGGTCAGCTGTCGTACCGTCGGACCAAACCGAAGAAAATAACGGGGTAGCGATCCCGTAGGTAAGGGTGAGAAAAAGGAATATCGATTGAATTTCGAGGGTTGTTGCTTAATTTCCTGGTGTTTATGAGGGCTGTTGTCGCTATGCTGTAATTTATGCTATACATACATATAGGATAGGGGCTGAGAGGAATTTTCGTTTATGAGGGAATTTTCGTTTTTCGGGAGAGGGGAGGGGGAGTCCGTAGCTACCGGTTAATATGATTGAATAGGGTGAAGAGGGTTGAATTGAGAAATTGACCCACTGCGTCGTAAGATATCGAGAGATTGTTATTATTTGAGTATAATAATTATTATTTTCCATATAGCCGCACCGAAGCTATGGTATGTTTTTACAATTTTTGTAAATTTTTTTTGCAAAATTCACGTCACGTGTTAACTTCTGTCGGTATGGCCGAATGTGATATTCATGAATGCTGATAGAATCTTCTTGTATTTCTGGTATTTTCACAGCAAGTGGTCGCCATATGTAGAATGGAATTTCAACGACTTGACTTGCGCAACGACCCTTGGTGAGAGGGACATTAGAAAAAGGACCCCATGGAACGCATATGGCTAACTATAGTATTTTACATATCATGCGGGTGTATGTGTATATATATAGCTCAGAATTGCCAACGGATTATATACGAGTGAAGATCGTAGAAAAAAAATGTGCAAATATATGTCTAAGTACGGTATTACGGAAAATATGAAAGTTTAATTCTAGTATATAGAGCTGTTTAGACGATGTGAATATTGCGAATTTCAATGATAATAATATGCAAATTCTCTAACAGAATTTTGCGAGTCTTAGTTGATTACAGTATCGTTATTTATCGCCGGAGATAGAATTTTGGCGTGAATCTTAATTAATTAGTATTTTATCTAGTCACAGGCGTACGATTCGCGTATTTACGTTAGGCTTGTTATCAAGTGATTCGTAATTAACTTAATGAAACGACAGCTGTCGGTTTACGATTTTAACGATTGATTCGAATGTTATATAAGTCGATCGATATAAATATCGGCTGCTGATCTGTTATTTTCGTGTACGATCGAGCTGTTCGATCAGCTGTAAGAATCCGGGAAAAACTGATAAATTCGAGGAAATGAAAATGCCTCGGGTCTTTCCGGACGCTCTCGGCTCCTGTCGGGTAATAAGCGACGAGGACGCGAGCTTCGAGTGAAAAATGTAGTGGAGCTCCGATTTCCCGAATATATATATATATATATAAATATATATATATACGTGACAATTCAAAGGGAGTAAAAATAGAATGGGTTTGAGAGATTGCTACTGGCAAATCGAAGACCGGAAGATAAGGGAAACGGATAGATACGAGGGTCACGGGTGGGAGAAAGAAAAGGAGGAAAGCAAAAAAAAGAGCGTATATTGATTGGAATTTCAGGCGATTACTTTCGTTCCTGAAAAATTGAGCGATGTCTTCTCCTTGCACTTTTGAAAGCCTCTTTTATCGTATCGCCCTCATGAAAAGCAACCCTCCATCATTTTTGGTTCTCATATCTCACATCCCACCCCTTTTTCATCTTCCCAATGACTTTCCAATTTAAAAAAAAAAAGCGATCCATACTTCTCGATCATATCGATCTCATATCTTGCAGTGGATCTCAATTTTATCACCTTGGTCCACGGATAACCTTCAATCCACGTGATCGCACGTATATATTCTATTCAGAGTTTAATTCAAAAGCGATAAAAAAAAATCACGTAAAATTAATCGTCTGCAAAATTTGACTCTGTCAAGAAAAAATTGATCAAGAGTTGAAGGGTGAATTGGCTTTGACATTTTGACGCGCACCCCGATTGGTTCTGTCACACGGTTAGATCGTAATGGGCGTTTTATATCCAGTATAAAATCACGAAAGGCATTCCGTAGGTAACCGAACAGCCTAAAGGATGATAAAATAATAAAGGAAGAGTAAGCGTCGCGACGCTGATCCTCTCGGAGGAAAGTGGATCTTCAATCTGGATTTTATTTATCTTACTCCCAAGAAAACGCCCCGAGTTTCTTTGTTCTCCGTGAAATCGTTCTGCAGAGGGGGAAAAAAATGAAACGACGGTCGCGCCGCGTAGCGGCAGACTTCGAAAATCCTCGAGTAAAAAATCTTCACGCGAACGAGCAAATTAATTAAAGTTATTATCGGCAAATTTTTTTTCCAATTTTCATTCCTCCGACCGTCCAACGTCTTATCGTACCTTATATCATTTCCACGCGTCTTCCTCTCGTATCTCTTATCGCCCCCCCCCCCCATTCCCCAGAGAAATTTTTGAATAAAAAATACGTCATCCACCCCCCATACTTTTACTACGAAATCCAGCATCCAGCTTCGAAGCTGTCATCTGAGTGTACGTATTATCCACTTCGCCCTCAACAATCTCCAGGATGATTAATCTGAATGACTTGGATAAGAATTGAGGGGATTGCTTGAAGAAGTATATTCCAGCTTATCGAACCGGTATCCATCGATTCCGGATTCGTTACCAGCATCGAATCAGGTCGAGCGAAACTCTCCGACTATTGCCGAGTCTGTATTTGGGAATAAAAAAAACTTTTTACCTGCAACCCACCTCCCATGGGATAACGAGAATAGCTCTTGGAGTGGTTGAGAAATATCGCTTCTATATTAGGGATAATTTCAGTAATTGTCCTTCGGGACTCCAGACAATCTTGAATATCCGAGAGAGCATTGGTAAAAATCATATGAAATATTTTTATTTCATATTTTAAATATTCCGACAACGGAATACGAGCTCGAGTTACGGTAAGTGGTTAAATAATTATTTACTGTAAATAAGAACTCTAACGAGTCGGAGATCCTTTAAAACGAATCCTAGCGAATCGTTTACTTAAGGTCGAGTGTCTTCGACAACCCGTGACCGATTTCCAAGTTCACTTTGAGGATGCCTCTTGCCTACGAATCCTACGTGTTAAATACAACCGCAAGTCGTTACAATGTTTCGCAGGATTTCCTTACGGCGAGATAAAATCCCTTCCTTGGCTTCAAAGGGGTTCATATCTTTTTTATTCATCTTGATGGTCACAATCCTAAAAGGGGATCCTATATCCATAGGATGAAACAGCCACCTTAAAAGTATTTAGTTATACGTTAATATATATGAGTTTTTTAATATCCATATTAGATACCTCCAAAGCCACCCTCTTGCACGTTAAAATCATCCCCAATGATTTTTTTAATATGTCGAACATTCGCATATATATAAATCTATTGGTATATCGTTTGCAAATCGATTATTTCAATGATATACGCAAAGTGAGTCCTCGTGAGGGTATCAAGGGTTGAAAAAAAGAGGGTAGGATATTAGTAGTCCACTTGGACGGGCATCGGTTGAAATTGTAGAAAAATTGGCTATTCTCTAGTTATCCCAGTTTGCTCGCATACAGGTAGTGGAGCATACATATATACACAGACAAGATGAATGGATTTGTGGGGGGTGGCGAACTCTGGCAACGTCATAATTATGCATCTCGTTGCGCCCTCTCGAAAGTGCAGTCTGCGAGGGGTGAGTGGGGGAACGGACAGGGTGGGTGGGTAGGTTGGTTTCTGGATGGTTCGCCGGTGCCAGGGAAGAGGGTGTGCTCTCGGGAGTGCAGTGGCTGTGGAAAGGGGTGAAAAGAGAGATGCACTTGAATGCATACGTGTTATAGGAGAAAGGGGGATGGGGTTCCCGGTCTGACGAAAGAGAGAGAACATAGACTCCGTCGCTTCTTACCTTTTGAACTCCCCGCGTACCCCCCCCCTCCCCCGCCCCCCACTCCCCCGCGGCCAACGAACAAACCACCCTTTCATCCCTTGGTCCATCGCAGTCCTTTAACGGGGTCCGAAATATCGCTTGGCTTCGCGCTGAATAGACTCCACGGCTGAATGGCCGTGCCTACCCAAAGCTATATACCTAAACCTCTTTCCACCCCTTCGCGGCACCAAGTACCAACCCCTCCTGTTCACAATATCTCAACGTGTAGCCATTCACGAGAGCATCAGATTTATGGTCCCCCATAGCGACGTATATTTGTCATATTATTATTAATGCCGTGTAAGGTGCCCCTCGTGTTGACTTTAACGACGAATAAACAGCAGCCCCGATGGGACATCTTTTTTGCCCTTCCTTAAGGGTGTCTCTGGGAATTAAAATTTGAAAAAAGATGTAGCCCTTCGCACACACCGTGAGCGACGTGAAAGCATCTAGACAGCGCAAAGAGATCTTGAATTGCATCTGAACAAGCCTTGTATGCCTTGATGGGATACAGTGAGTATTTTGTCAGGAGGTCAAAGGGCAAAGTTATGTCAAGAATTTGTTTAAAGTATATTACCAGGATTTAGGTCCGTAAGTACCGGACTAAACGGGCGATGATATTCGTTTAAGGGTGAGCTTGGGGCACGTACAGGTGTAGGTCGAGGGTCGTAAGTCTGTACAGGGATGAGAAAACGCTGGACCATGTCAGGGAAGCTGTAAATGAGACCTGGTAATGGGGATTGTGTATAATACGGAGGTGGTTTTAGGGGATGCCAGATAAGGGTAGTGTCTGAGGTTGTTGCACGGAGCAGAGGATGTACGCAGAGCAGAATTATTCGAAGGGAAGGTCGTGGGGGGCCAAGTCAATGGATGACGCAGGAGGAGTCGTCATCCCCTGCGTGGCATTCCCCGTGAATGTTAATTGCTTGATTTAGCCGTCCACTCGAGGCGCCCCCTGACCCTTGCCCTCTGACCCCGTCCCCGCGGCGTAATTGCCAAGCGCAAAGGTCGCACTCTTTAAACGAGTCGATGAATTATTCGCGGCTAGCCGGCTAATTTGCAACCAGCAATATTATTCCAAGGGGTGAAATTCACCAGGACTCGAGTTTCCTCGATCTCTTTTTTTTAATCCTGCCTTTAGGTATCCCCCAGTAACCTATCAGCGTGTACCATGTCCTTCGGTCATCCCTCATGGACGCTGAGAACCCATCTTTGAGACTACTATCCGGATGTGGCTCCCGTAACAACGCTTTTACAACTTGCTCAGCATTTTCCTGTCATCCAATTCAGGATTAGATATTTCCACCCTCTAGACTCTTCGGGGGGGATGATGGATGAGCAAAATCAGCCACGTGCGTGACCACCGGCAAGAGACGATCGCTCAACCGGTTCCACAAATCACCCTTGAGGCAGCCCAAGCACACCCTGAGAAAGGGGTAAGTTATACGAGGAAAAGTTTCCTTCAGCCCCAGAGGGCGTTTTGCGGCGTCAAGAGACTACGGGGTTGAAATAATTCCTCCAGGTCAGCAGCCACGTTACAAGCTCCAGACCGCCAGGGTCAGAATTTCGTTGGGAACTCTAAGAAATACAAGAGTCCGAGGATTTAAGGTAATAACTCTTGATAGAACTACAGTTACAGGATCCAATTACCCGCCCACTCATATAAACATAGTATACAGAATATTCGAATGTCAAAACAGATAATTTCTCTCCGGGCAAATAATCATGTTAACGTACCGCATCATCGGATGTACTTCCGCAACTCAATATGTAACTCCCTGTTATTCTGCCAGTCGTGCTCTCTACCTCCTGCCTGGCGTATCAGGTAAACTCGCATACGTGTAAAATTTCATCAACGCGGTTTAATCTCTCTCCGCGTAGACGCGACCGTGCCTCAGACAATTAATTGGGGCACAATGCGATAGCGATAAGTAATGCTGATAGAAAATTGTATTCGACACGTGCCGACCGACGCGCGCGCCATCTGTCGGCAGACGGATGAAGCTCGTAGTCAGTCGAAGGATACCTAATGGTAAATTTCATGTGTCATATTGTCAGTTGAAGAACAAAAATATGGACTATAAATAAAGTTGAAGACGGTTTACAACAATTGCATCTGGGAGGGAGGAGGGGTTTAAAGATAAAGCAGGGGAAAGGGATATAGATCAAGTATATACTTCAGTAACACGAAGAAGTTACACTTTTTATTCTATATATAAGAGATGAAAAAACTGGGGTGGATATAGCTGGACGTAGGTTATTATCCGCCATCAAGCAGGAAAGCGTAAGGGTGTTGGTTTTTGTTTTCTCTTAGGTCTTGGGACTATCATGATTTATCCAGTGACTGTACTTGTTGGTTTATCTGCTAACGAGCTGAGAAAAAAAAGCTTCTTACTTTGAGGATGGCAATTAAATAACTAAAGCTGCGACGTCTCGCTTGGAAAATACGTGCCAGGTAGCACGTAGATAATGTATAGGAAAATCGCGGAAGCGGTAAATTCGCTATGGGCTTGTAAATGAAATAGGTTACAAATCACAAAGTTTGGAGAGCAGAATGTATAGCACAAAGAGCCAATTCGAATTCAATTTCAATTTACACCGAAATTTCCCAAACTGCTACGTTATGCGGATAGATGTGCAATTTTAACTTCCGGCTAACTGTGTTATCAGCAGAAAATAAAAAGAGAGAGGTATCAAAAAACGTGATTTGTGTAAGATCAAACATTCAAACATTTGACAGTGTCTTTAAAACATGATTTGTGTCGAATTACTGTTTTTCTTTTTCATTTCTTTTTTTTTTCCTACGATTTTGTAAACTCTCACGAATTCTCAATTTTTTTCATTACAAACAAGAACAGACTGATACGGCGGAATGCCGAAGTAGGGAGAAATAAAGTAAAAGAAACGTAAAAAAGGAAAGGAAATAAATCAGCAGACAAAAGAATAAAGGAGACAAGAGAATGGCACGGCTCGAATCGATCGTCCAGTATATCTACCCTTGTTATTTTTAACTTCCCTCAAAGTGCAACTCCGGCTGACGAAGGGGGATGAAAATTCTACGTAGTCGCCGAACTCTCGAGCAACTTTGAATTTACAATTTTACCCGCCTTCCTAGGGAATTCACCCGGTTCCACCCCAAAACCACCCGCTCATCTTCAGCCCCCCCTGTTCCCGACCTACCTCTCGCTTACCCCCTTCACTCTGCACGTGTACTAAAATAAAAGGGAAACTGTAGCGCTGCACCTGTCTACCACAGGGGCGCGGGGTGGGGGGGGGGGGTGGGTGGAGAGGTCGAAGTTGATTCTCCAGTCGATCGAACTTGTATAAATTAATTATTTATCAAACAAATAAAATTACCTACTTCATCCCTTATTCCCCTATATTTCCCACGCGCTATTTCTGCCTCCACTGCTTTCATTCGTCTTTGAAATCAGAAGGGCGCAATCGAGCGAACGAAGGGCTTCCTTCGTTCAACAAGAAGAAGACGGACAACCACCGGAAGTCGTACGTAGTCGACGGAAGTCGATGGAGGAGAAAAAAAGAAGAAACGTGAATGTAAGAGAGAAGAAGAAAGAATACACGAGAGGGAGAAAGATCGTTAAGGGATGACTGGTGTGAGAAATTGTAGGAACGAGGGTGGAATATTAATTGTAAGAGGAAATTACAATTAGAAGAGCTGCACGAGTTCGCATCCCCTAAACTTGTCAAATTAGTCGGTAAAAAAAAAAAAAATCTCGACCTTTACCCGCTGGGCCTTGTCAGATTCTTGCTTTCTGGAATATTTTGGTTAATTTACTCGAAATTTATCCTCATTTCACAGTCCAACGCCCGTCTCCCTTTAGCTCGTTCTTCGCCACTGTTTTCGACCATCCCCTATCGTTCACGTGTATGCGCAACGAGTTGTCTCATATTTTGACGATAGCTCGATAAAGCATTACAAAAAATGATTATTGAAGGGCAAAAGATATTTTCATATAATTTTTTTACTACTTTTATTTTCTCATCCCTTGAAATCCGATTGTTTCATCCCCTGTCGGTCGCGTATATGGAAATTTCATATAAATTACGTGCGCAGAGTTTTGCAGTTTATATATATATATATATGCACACACTATATAAAGGGGCAAGCATAGTTTCCTATAGGATGACCAGGGATTCCATTGCCTGATTGATATGTGTCAGGACTGCCGCATGCACCATTGCCCATCCAGTGATTGTAGGCGATCTGACTGCAGGCGTTATACGTCCCTGCTTGTCGGCGTATCGCATTAAATGCGGCTGTACAAATGCGATTCGAATGGGCCGAGCGGGATGTCTGGAAATCACTGAAAAATTTTATTCGCTTTTTCATCTCCGTACGCAAAGCATGAAATTCCGACGTATAAAGAGCGCCCGAGTGAATAACGTGAAAAGGGAGGTAGAAATGAAAAAAAAAGTAAGTAATTTCCCAGCCGAAATTACTTGACGAATTATCCAAAATTCTGGTATCTTATTTTAAAAGTGCGTGCGACAGAGTAAAATAAGAGCGGAAAGTTCAGTGGCGGGAAATTCAACTGCTGCAATTAAGAGTGTAATCCTGGAGCACGGTTTTTTATGGGGTAGGAGAGTTTAAAAAAAATGTTCATTACAGTGCGACAGGGCATACCGGGTCGGACTGTTAACGTACTTTTAATGCCCTCTCACCTCGACCTACCCTCTCCTTATGAGGAGTGACTGGGGTGGGTCAGGAGGGGGCGAAGGAAGACGGAGACTCTTGAAAAGGGCACAGTGATAACAGTCCGAAACGCGAGGTTGGCGCTGCGTAAGGCCATTAGAGGGTTGACAAGGTTTGGTAAAGGCAGGGAAATGGTGTTATCAGTGGATCGCATCCCTCTTGAAGGGATGGGAGGGAGGTTCGAGTACTTAGCGGCTGGGTTGTCGAGAATTCTATAGGTCACTTTGGCTACCCCCTAGACCCTTCTCGGAGCAAATGACCAATTTCAATAATATATACGAATCCCTGATTTACTGTAAATTACAGATCGACGCGAGGCCCCTGCCAGCCGATAGCTTGCGAAATGGAAAAATCGTTTAAGGCCACCGAGAGAGAGATAAAAAAAGGGAATAAAGAGTTCGTAAAAATAAAAGAAAAACAATCCAGAGCACGTCGTCCAGCGTTAAATCTACGATTTCTTTTGCTTGCTCTCCAACCCCTATCCATCCGCCGCGATCCCATAAGAGAGAGCACGTAGAGGCCGGAGCTCTGTAGGTAAGTACAAAACTAAGAGTAGAGGGTGGAGTCAGAAGTGTTTTAGCTTCACGGTCGGTACATATAAGTCTCAGTACCGGGACAGGTTAGGAAGGCACTTTACCCCTTGGTTCCCAAGCCCTGCGACCTATGACCCGTACCGCACGTACAGTTTAACCCAAGCGCCGTCCGACCGTCTACTGTACGATGTATAACGTTCGCCAAGGTACACCTTCGGCCTTTCAATTTTCCCTGTTTTACTTACTTCCTTCCATCCCCTTTCCTCTACCTTTTCGCAGTCTCCTTCATCGTGCGAATCCTGAAGAATCCGACATTTGCACTTTACGCTGCAAGAGGGTTGCCAACCTGGTGCAAATCCTTCTCAGGACTCATGAGAATCGGGTCAATGTTTTCTTTTATTTTAAGCTGGGGATTGATACTATTTTATTTTTTTTTTACTTTTTTTTAATAAAAAATCCACCTGACCCTACGACGTCCAATCCCAGCGACTCAACCCCTTCGGCTTGACGGTATTGTTTGTCGAGCGGCTATTCACGACGGGGTTAATTAGTCCGCGCTCCAGTTAGTGAAAATTGAATCCAAACAACCAACCGCGTTGGTTTATTTACTATTTATTACTTCGGATCCAGACCGTTAATAATAACCAATTACCAGGCATGCGACGCTCCTTCAATTAGCCTCCTACTCGTCCACGTCGTACTAGTAATTGTCTTATGGTGCTTCCAGCAATTCCTTCCTTTCACGTTCTCGGTCTTTACCACTGTATTTGCTAGAAAATTAACAAAATACGTACTTCGCGCACAAAGCGTCCTGAGAAGTTAACGATAAACATCCCTCCGGCACCTCTCCTCGTCCTCGCTACAGTAAATTCTAAAGAATTTTACTGGAAGTCAAAACTATTAGAAAAAATTTGTTTTCATCAGTCATTCACCTTTTTCGGTATCATCCCTGATCCGGACAGAGACACGACAATCGGACTTTAATATTCAACGATTGACGCCCTCCGTCCCTATCCATGGAAATTTTACGTTTACCCCAAATATCAATTACCAGCACGGCGATATTCAACGAGCCACAAACCAGCCCGACATCGAATTGGTAATCAATAGACTTGTCTCCTCGTGTTCCGCGATAGAAACGGACGAGGGAGGAACGGGGCGAGTGACAAGAGTCGAAACGCCGGCACACCGCAAGTTCGACCTTTAGATTTTTTTTCGATTTTCCATTTTCACCATTCAATACCGTTTTGTATCGCATCGGCCTCTCTCCCCTCGTCTCTCGCTATCCTCGTCTAATTTCTTCCTGACTTCCACCCCTCGCTTCATCCGGCCCATCAGGCAGCTCGGATTTTCCCTTTTCCAGCGGCAAAAGCCGCTTCGGCAGGACCGGCCATATTTGACAGGTAAATAAATTGAAATTCACCGTGGACGGACGGAATTGTCGGGAATTGTGCTTCGGCCGAAGACACAGAGCGCGTTTATTCGTGGCTTCGATGAAAATTCACGTGAGCCAGGGGGAGGTGTATGAAAACGGTTGAAGAATGAAAGAGGGGGGGGGGGGGGTTTGAAAATAAAAAAATTATCCAATCCCATATCATCTATCGATTTTGATCGAATCGATCTATTTATCGTCATGGACTTTATCCTGGATCCAAAATTCCTTCGTGGACACAGTAAGCGCCCTCTCGATCCAAATACCGCGAACTAAGAATGTCTCCAGATTTCAACAAACGCTGGAACGAACAACCCCATACGTTCTTAGCATTGAGTTAGGCTTGTACAAGGGATGCAAAGTGACCAGGAGCAACGAGGGATCCTTAATGATCACCCTGAACTTGAGACGTCGCGAACCCTGGTTACCCTTCGCGTGCTGACTGCACCCTGAAACCCTTCGAGAGATACGAACCTTTCCTAAAGTTTTACTCCACTCTCGTAAAATCATCGCCCATTCACTAAACAATTCCACCCCACCCCACCCCCCCAACACGCCTGACGTACCCACGTGCAGCCATGGACGGAGCCGAGACCGAATATCCTGTACTACCTGGGATGATTTAGCGACCATGGATGAGCATCTAACAATTTACGTAAGAAGGGCAGGAGGGTCGTACAGGGGTGGGTTTATGAGTTCACGAAATTCTAACATTGGTTTCCAGGGTCGACTAGGTGCCACGAGTTTTGGCATACGAAGCCTGGGATCTATTCTGCTATTCCGATCCTATTAGCGAATAGGAGGAGACAAAAGTATTGATCACTCGTTGGTTGAGGCTGGTATGAGTTGGAATCAGGGTGGTATAGGAGGAGGGGGTGGGGGTTGACTGAGGCAGTTCAGGGTGACGAAGGGGATGATGCCGTTTCGAGAGTAGGCACCGAGGACAGAGGAAGCCCGAAAGGGGTTCTTGATGTGGGTTAGGGGTGTGGGGGAGGCTGAAGCAGGGAGATAAAGGATGAGAAGCTCGAGCTTCGTGGTAAAGGGTGCCGAGGGGGATGTAAGAGAGAGAGGGAGAGGGAGAGAGGGAGAGAGAGAGAGAGAGAGAGAGAGAGAGAGAGAGAGAGAGAGAGACAAAAATGAACGAACGGAAGACGTACGAGAGCGAGCGAGCAAGTGAGTGAACTAGTGAGTTTCCATTGAAATTACCGACGCCGCATATTAATGCTGCTGCATAAATCCCTGAGCTGGCTTTGCTAACCGCCTAGATTTACGGGGAGTTCGGACACCTACGGTTGTATTCTGCGTGGCTATGGTTAGACATAGAGTGGCCTGTCCGGTTGGCACTTAGGTAAACAGACGATGTATAGTACCAAAAATTTATGCTATATGTATAAATACCTATAGCTATCCCATATATCGCGTATAGAAGCCTGTACAATAGCATAGCATCACCATTGCCGTGACACTCTTGAAATCCGAAAATACCAAACAGACCCTGACTGAATAGCTGACGCCCCTTGACTCCTCGCACTGGGCAAAATATCGAGTGGGAAGAAACGATGCGAATTACTCATAAATTTATATATTTCATCCAGATTTCCAGATTGTCTATTAATCCGTATTAGCAAGAATTGAGTGTATCGATTGAAATCAGCTGAAATTATCGATAGCGTTTTATTGGTTGTATAATTCTGATAAATGTTTTTTTAACGCGCATTATGACTCCCCGCCATGCTTCCTTGTTCGGAAT
Organism: Trachelus iudaicus; assembly: GCA_030142595.1. Taxonomy (NCBI): domain Eukaryota; kingdom Metazoa; phylum Arthropoda; class Insecta; order Hymenoptera; family Cephidae; genus Trachelus; species Trachelus iudaicus. The sequence continues at coordinate 47,846 of JARQTH010000252.1, forward strand.
TGAATCCAGGTCAACTTGAAAAAAAAAAGGGAAAAAGTTCGCGATATCGATCGTCGCAACATCGCGCGACTTAATGCGTTCGCCATCGGGTATCCGCGTTGACGCCGCGAATAGAAACGCGCCAGGAGATCGTTTGTACCGCGAACTCTTTCTTTCTCTATCTCTCTTTGCTCTTGCTATTCCTCTCTCCTTCTCTCTCGCTCGTCGTACGACGAGGCTGACGTTGGTCTTTGTCAGATTCTCTCTGAAGCGTCGCATGAATGTGCTAAAGCTTTTAATGCACTTCATGTTCTCGCACAGGACGATACCACCTATGGTATATTCGCTCTGCGTTAGCAATCACCGAGTGTATTTCCATCTTCCTTTGCACGTGCACGACGCGAGCGTCGCGACGTCGCCCGGCAGAAAGAAATCCCGCGCATTTCTCTCTGGAGAGGCCCTCACTGAGCCGTGTCGCAGGAAGAGTCTGGCTGTTACGGCCTCTCGGAGAGGTTCGACGAGAAAGATCGAGATGGAAAAAGGTAAAAAAAAGGAAGAAATAAAACAAGTAGTTAAAAATGCAGGAATCATTAGGGAGTCACGAGAGAAAAATAATACGTAAAAGTAGTCAAAGCCAGTAAACAGTCAGACACGACGACGAAGTTTTTCCTCATTGTAAATTAATAGGGGTTGAAGCCTTCTCGATGGGTAAAGAGACAATATTTAACTTCGAAGTAGCAAAAAGGATTAAGAAAAAATGGAAGAAAAAATCGTAAAATAAATTCCTCCGAAAAATAACACCCCTTCGCCCCCCCCCCATCCCTTTTCCACAGCTTTATTAAAGACAGTCATATATCTACAGCCACGACAGAGTGCATAAGAATTTTTGCTAATTAAACTGTTTACGAAAACTCCTTTTAACCCACGATTCGTTGGGCAAGTTATTCCCAGCGATTTATTCGTTGTGAATGGGGATCGTGACTAAATCGGAGCACAGGGGATGGAGAAGCATAAACCCCGTCTTGTTTCTCCTGAGGGGTTGGGGAGAGAGAGAGAGAGAGAGAGAGAGAGAGAGAGAGAGAGAGAGAGAGAGAGAGAGAGAGAGATGAAAATACGTTTGCGCGACGTTTGTTTACTTTTACCTGACAATAGGCGAAGTGGCAAACTATTAGAAAACAAGGGGGATGAAGATAGGTTAGAGGATACGACAAGGGGGTAGAAGGAACGAAGGGGTAGTGGAACGATGAGGGTAAAGAGGATGAGAAAAAGAATATATAAAAAAAAAATACGAAAAACAAGGAAAACATAATTTTCACTAATATCCCGCTCGCGGGACGTTAAATTACAGGGACGCATGGTAAATCCTTGCTAAGCATCGATACGTCGACGACTCTCGGCAGGGTTGATCCGCTTTTCCGGAATTAGTCGACGCGAGCGGAGACCAGTTTACGTGACACGAAAAACAAAAAGAACCAATGAAATAACGGATAACGTTGAATCAGAAAAAAAAAAGATCCATATTCTATAAATTCTCGTACGTGCCAATTGCAGTACGTGCGTATTTGCCGAAATTAGACCTTGAAAGTTTAAAGAACAGTATAAAATTCCGAAATTAATATTCAACTAGTCCGACGCCTGTGCATGCAGTATCATCCGCTAAAATCAAAATTTAAAAACTAGTTCGATCGACGCATCGCGCGTCAAAAAACAGCAGCGCCATGAACAAATACAGTATCACAATGCATATCTATTCCGGAAGCAAACTGACGAATTCGATGAATTCTCCCTGGAGAAATAGATCAGCGAGTAACGCCGTCCTTGTCCTGCTCACTGCAATCGCCGTAAGTCCGTCTCTCTCGCACTCACGGCAGACATAGAAAAATGTCGAATACCGTTAAGCAGTTTTAACATTCACCGTTCACGTGCATAGCTCAACCTGGCTTTCGTTCTGTACAATGAAAGCTCTGTGTCTACTATACAGGGTGGATCAAAAGTAATATCCTCGTTCCACAAACGGATTTATTATCAAAGCTCCTTATTCTTCGTTTACAGTCGGTGTTCCTGTATTATGTACTGAGGTACTAAATAATGTAAATCGATCTGGTAGCTAGAATCAAAATTCAAATTGGTCATTAAACAACGAGGAGGTTTGGATATCACTATTACTATATATATACATTATACGTATATATATATATATATATATATATATACTGTCACGTACATATTGTAAATGGCTCAGCAGCCTCGGGCTGCTCGTACAGTACGTAAACGGCCGAAGGAGAACGATCGTTAAATGTTTCCGCTTAATGATGATAATTAACGATAACCGCCACCACGTAATACGCAATTCCCTTGGTTTGGTATCCCCATCGGTAACCACGTGTCGCGTAGCACCCAGTCCAGCTTGTAGAACCGAAGAAAATAAAAATACTAAATACTCTCATACCTGTGAACGAGAATGTTATTCGATATGCGCATTGATTGTATCCCGGGATTCGTCCTGTACTAAACCGAGTTTCTCGTCATGCGCAAACAGTACGAGCGTGACGTTAAAGTTTTTCGTGTATTACGAATTTAAAATGGTGGACGTAATGGTTATACTTTTTTACTAAATTTTTTTGTTCAACAACGCACAGATATAATTTTTCTAATACAGATCTAACGAGAAAATTGTCACGTCACTGCACAAGACTAATGGCTAACTTTTACAGCAAACCAGACGCAATTGCGTATGCTTGCGCGATTCGTAGGTAAATTACGGGTTTATTAAAAATTTCTGTAAACTCGTGTTACAGTCGCTGCAATTACCGAGTTGGTGCACTTTTTACAGAAAATGATATAAATCAGCTGGATGCTTGGATACAACGTCAAGTGGCCTACTTGAAATTTCAAAGTGCAACGAATATATTATAGGGATAAATATATATGTTCGTAAAAAAAATTCAAACGATGATAAAAACTTTTTTTAATTTTACACGAGAAAATAAACTTTACCTAATACTCTGATTACTCATTAAAGTTCTATTGCGCGATAAGGGGTTGGGAGGGGTGACACTCCCCCCGGTTCCTTATCGTCTGGAGCAGAGTGCTATTGTTCAATCGTAAGAGATCAGCAGACGGTAAATGGTAGGAAGCGGACATTTACTGGGAGGGTTGAAAGGGGGTGGGAAAATGAGGATTGAAAAGGGGGTTGGGCACCGATGAAAGAATTAAAAAAAAAATTCCTCGATTCTACGCTCGAACTTCAATTACCTTTAATTGGCACGGAAAGAGTCAGAGTTATCGGGTGGACTAGGAGTACGCGGGGGGTGTTTCGAGGGGTGGTATTTTCGTTAATTCGAAGGAAGGGTGGTTAGCAGCTACAGGGGTTCATAAAAGGGCTCTTGGTTGTCGCAGCCCACTTCGTACCATTTAATGGTACCACCAGCTGTGCCTAAATCGACGTTGCATGTAATGGACATATGCGAGCTGCTGCTAAGGATTTCACGTGAAACACTCAGAGGGATGCTGTGGGTTTATGAAGATCATTTGTACTTGTTTGCCCCGGCCGAGGGGGGTTCGCCACGAGATGACGATAAATCCGGTACCTGCTGGTTGGAATGTACACTCGCGTTCGCAAAGGTACGAGGCATTCTTATGAATAATTATGAACAAAATAATAATAATTTTACAAAATCCGATAAATTTCGGGAAAAAGTTTTGATGACGCAATACTGCAAATAATCATAATGAATAGTAATTTCGTAATTTCGTAAAGACTCCAAGGATCCTAAGGGACGCTGCTTCGGCACTGTACACCTAAGCCTTCTCTTAGGCGGCCAATTTCGTAGTTAATAACGGGGAAAACTTTAAGACCGCTCTCTATCTTCGGGAAAGTTCAGCTTACAGTTGCCAAGCTTTCGAGATTTTCCTCCCTGTTAATTTTACATTTAAAGTGCAGATCGGCTATAAGAGTGACCTAAACTTTGACTGTATGGGGTTAACCTATCGAATGGCCTGAGTGAGGTTAGAGTATTACATGGCTGTATACCTGTGTATACGTCTAGTAGAAAGAGTCGCGAGTCGAGCAGACCGGTGTAATTTCGTAACGTCGTTACACGAGGTTAAACTCCATGAAAGTCTAACAAAATTTCGCTGCACGTCCTTGTTCCTGGTAACAATGTAATTTTGCAGGAAACGGAGCAAAAGAAAGTCAAGCGAGCTACCGAAATATCGCGTCATAACTTTCTCGCGCATGCGCACAGCACACGGTGCCAGTGGTAGTTACGCGTACTGGACGGACAATCAAAATTACTGAGTCATTTAATGGAGGCCATGCATGATTTCTAGGTTATAAGTAGTAAATAGTTTAGTAACGCTGTGCCAATTTCACGCATATCTATCCACGTGGGACAAGCGTCGCAACGCGTCGCGACGCCAATAACAACAACACCGTTTCTACCAAATTTTCTCTCGGCGTCGTAATACAAAGTTTCGGAAAATTTTACCAAGCGAATTTACTCAATTTTGAACAGTTTTCAATGGGATATATGTTTTATAATGTATTACGGCGGAATCGATCGTTAAGTTCAGGAATTAGATGAAAGAGAGAAAAAGAGAGAAATTCAAAAATACACAAATATACTTCCTACACGATATAACGTTGAATCGAAAGACGTGGTTGGTAAACGACGCAACGTGAACGTTTACAAGTAATCAAGTGCGTGTATACAGAATATACATAAACAATCGTTGGAGAATGTTCACATATTTTATAGTCAAAGATAAAACTAAAATTTTCCAAAAAAAAGGCAAATATCAACGTATTAACCGATTACTCACAAAATGTACGTTCTCAATATAGCGACGTTCGCGTGTATAGAAAAGTTCCGCAACCAGCGATTTTAGTAGATTCGAGCGTGACTTAAGGCGATAAATATAATTAGTGGCATAGATAAGGTTTCATCCGATAAGACGAAGCCCCGCGAGTTTACATGTAACTACGTAACATGACCCGTGGATATACAGTAGCCAAAGCCCAGGTATAGTCAGACTGAAAATGTTCAAGGCGGTATTTCAATCAACCGTAAACAAAAATGTCTCCCACGTTGAAACTAAACATTGCACATATTGATCGACGATTGAAAGTACATATCGCAAGTGCCATCTCTTAATGACTTTCCATGAAAATGAGTCCCCTGGATTTTACATTAATTTCACGTATAACTGATACCTCAAATAAAATTTCAAAAATTCTCACACCTTTTTTTTTTCATTATCAGATAAAAAATAAAAAAAGATAAAGATAGCACAATCACAATCAAACAATCACGAGGAAAATAATAATGCCACCAGGTACTCCACAGGCGGAGTCATTCAAAGTGCTTCGGTTTCTTGAGACACGAAAAGGCCTCCATCGTAACGTAACCTGACGCCATGACGCTTAGATGCATGTAGATCCTACAGTGGAAACTATTCGCGATAAGGATACGTGTGCACCTTGCACGCATTCAACATTCGGTGATCGAAGCACCAGAGTTCAGTAGAAAATTCATTGAACACGAATATATCGCCGTCTGAGGTGTCAATGAGCTCACTTCAAATAACTCGTGAAGATGAAATAAGAGAATGGCCGTCAACTAGAAAATAACGTGAAGCCAGTTTCCCCGCAGTGATTCACACGAGAGTTGGCTCAGCAGGTGGCTCGTTTGGCCCGACTGCTTTTGGATTTGGAGGTTATTCGCGTGGTTGTTCCGAGAGTGCGAAATTTTTTTTGGCAATTTGGTCACCCTGATAAACGAATATTATACACAATTTTGTATAATATAAACATAAAAGATATATATATATATATCCGTTTCTCCAGTATTCTAGGTTACGTTATCAATTTATTATACGCAACATGATGTACAACCATTTGCTATCACGTCGATACAGCAGATAAGTGCATATATAATTATAGTAAAATTATTAGATTTCTCAAGATGGCATTTCCAGTTAACAGTTCGTATCGTGAGTAATAACCATTGGATGGTACGCGATACATCCGCCAGATGGCGTTGTCTTCGATCTTCCTAAACCGCAGGTACTATTTCGTGAAATGTCCTATTCCGGGAGCAAGACAAGCCCGACAGGACGAATAATCGGGACGGGCTTGTCCAGGATCCATCACCCCGTAACCCATCTCGCTGTGCTAAATTGACTACGTGAACGAAATATCCTATTTCCAGAATGGCGTATCGTTTCTTGGACACGACATAGCGCGAGATTAACGCACCCACCCGACCTGAGCTGCCACATGAGTGAAGTCTACCTATTCCTACCCCACACGCGTTTCAGTGATCCTGGCCGAGCGAAATCTCCTGAGATTTAGTTGTAAGACCCACTACGAGGTCGGCGAAGTGAGGGGATGAAAGGAAAAGTAGGGGGATGAAAACAAGCAAAAAGATATACCTTTGTAATAGCTTATTTAGGGGATGCTTAGTGGTTTCGGGATAAGCTTGGACCGGGTGAATGGAGATATTTAGGGGATGAAAAATTTTTGTTAATTAAATGGATTACAAAGTATCGGACGAATTTCTGGACTCTTCGTAGGCAATTCGAAGCTGTTGGAATTTAACCTTTTGACCCTTAGACACGGCATTTCCTTTGAGGGTAAATGCCTGCTCGATCTATTTAGCCGAAACGATTTCAGGCAGGCTGGACTTGCGAAATTTTTACAGTCGCAGAACAACTGGGCTCAACCCCTATCGAACGGCTGGTGGTCCTGGGACTGGCTGGGAGTATGGGCGTTGAGGCAGGGGTGGTTTTTCAGCTGGTGAGACGCATTAATATTCATTTAGCAAATCCCTGCACGTATCGCATACCGAAACTGGGTTATTCGCGCAATATTATAGTCTCGCGATACCCCCCCTTGCTACGTTACTTCCGTATAGGAGAAACCGGATGCTCGGCTCTGTAAATATTATTCGTTACCCTTTGTCGCGTGCTCGCTGTTCATTTTCGGGAAAAACGGAAGTCCGCCGAGATATATTTAGGAGCAAAAGAACGTCAGCACATTATTTGCTCACGGGCTGCCTAAGTATCCGCAGGGCAAAAATTCGGAATCTTCCATCGAGACGGGATAGCGGAAGCGAAGCGTATAAAAGTCAGCCTGGACCTGACCTAGGCTAACAATCTGATAACTTTTCCATCGTTAAACTTTTCTGTCAATATTTACCCCTCAGCGAATTTCTGCCGATTGCCCGAGCTAATTATTCCAGACTGAAATTGACCGACGACGGCCGGTGCCTGGCTTCTGGTTTTTTTTCGTCGATAAATATTTGACCTCGTCCAATCAGCGATTAGACGTTTGCCGTCCGATGTCAATGGGATACATTGGTCGCAGGTCGGTAGGCGGAATATTTGTGAGAACGTAAAACTGCATCAGGACGAATGTGTGGAATCGGATTTAAAAAGTGAAATGGGGGTAAGCTCCGAGAGCAGGGAAAGGGGATGAAGAGGGATGAGAAGGAAGTTGGCCATTGTCAAAAGACAAAAGACCTCCCTAGCCAAGTCATAACTCTCGACTGGTATCTATATGGCTAAGCACTCGGCTAACTTTCATGAAAATCCATCCCACCAGACCACCCCTCCCACCCTCCACCTGCCCCTTTACGCGCTCGACCATCCTACTCGTTTCCATTCGAATCTTATATAATCCAGCACCCCCTTGAAACCCCCTCGAATCGAAAAAAATGGAACTGGTTAAAAAATAATCTTACCCCACCCCCATTGACTACGTGCCTATCTGGTACCAAATAGATCGGGGTCACCAGGACGGTGTTACTTAATTTTTCTCGAAATTCATCTTTCATTAGCGGTGGTCAGCAAGTCGAATTTCCAACTAGCGAATTCCGCTTAACTTCTTGGCGTCGCTCCCAATTAGCTGGTCGATCCAAGAAACACGGATCGTACGCCGATCCATCATGGAATGAGGATTGTTTTTGCTGGGTACAATAATAGCGACGATGCAATAAGCGTTAGTCGCTGGTAATTATGGAATAAAAAAAAAAAAAGAAGAATTTTCAACCAGCGGGAGAGGGCAGTTAAGGCTCGCTGCCTATTATTTATACAGACGGTACTTGTGACGGTACTCGGGGAAGGGTCTCGCTGTATATCTACGTGGATCTTTGGATGTAGCTTCTCGGTTAATGGGAAAGGCTCTCAAGTAGTAGAGAAAGACGGCAAGAGTCGGACGCGACGCTGTGCAAGTTAATGGTATGGGCGTCCCGACGCTGCGCGTTGAGAGAGAAGTGGTCGGACGTCGTCGATAGACCGGGGGGTAATTATGGAATGAGAAACTGCAAGACTGGCCTCGTAAGCCAAACGAAATTCATGTCTAGGAATTCGTGGCGGTTGACTTCGTGAAAATTTAGGATTGCGACAAAGCGTGACGTAAGTGGATAATGACGGCAGCTGGTCAGACAGGTAGAATTTGCATCGAAGCTTGGATGAGATATCGCCTACGAAATGAAGCTTCGCGAAGAGTGAAAGGATTTGAAGAAGAATTTTTTTTTTTAGTAATAAACCAACAAGTTAAAGCGACTGTTCTTGGGACGCTATGAAGTTACGTAAGTGTCTTCAGCTTTTATTATATATAAACTTGAAGCTTAGAAAAAGAAGCCAGCCGGCTGTTGTCTACTTGTAGGACTCCGCGGGCTTCTTTGAAGTGACACGGAAAACTCGCGTTTAAGGGGAGCCGGGATCATTTTACAAAAGAATTCATGCCGTCTACAGAGTATATAGGAAGCTTCCAAGCGATATGAAAGCGTCCGTGATTTTTTTTTTAAGAATCGTACCAGCTGCGCGGCCTGAGGGGAGTATCGAGAGAGAGGAGTGAAGAAAAAAAAAGGTAAAATAAATACAAAAAGGGCGATTTAAATGCTGAATAATTAAAGCACGTCTGGTACCGAAAAAAAAAAATAATGACTACACGCGTTTCTCCTTTCAACAAAAATTATTTTCCGAGCACAAAAAATAGTCGAGAGTAAAATTGTTAACAAATAAATTCGATCGTATTGATCGCGATGTATGATATCGTGACGTACATACGTGTCGAATAAAATTCCTAATAAAATCGTCCCTGAAATATCCTCTATAAAGGTATATATATAGGTGACGTTGTAAAATTGCCATAATTCCAGTTCTCTAACCGTGCGTAAGACTGCGATGGGCTTCTGGGACGTTGAAATTGTCATTTTTTCTATAAATAATAAATAATCATGCATTGGCATGAATAACGTTCTGTGATCCGATGATAACACGTCGTCATGGTTACTGACCCATTTCGTCGATCAGTCGTATATCCCGTGTGTGTTTTTTTTCCATCGCTATCATCTTCTACTCCTACATGCATATCCGCCCACAATGTCCACAAGTGCGTTCTCTATTTCTATTAGCGTTCGGAAGAAAAAGAAAGATATAGAAAAAAATATATATATATAATCCACAGATACGAATCAGGTAGGAATTACCGCAAAGATTCAACAGACGTCTGAGCGTCGGTGCGTCGGACGTCTAGTGTTCTCGAGGGCGCGGAAGTTTTCGAAAGGCTGAACAGGGTGTCGCTCAAGGACAGGAATAAATTTCCGAATCATCCCCTACATAATAAATCAGGGAAGGAAAAAAAAATTACAGAAAACAAGCTTCTCTATTATTCACCGCCCGAAGTACCCCCTAAAAATATCGAAATCCACGACAGTGTTCGCGGTAGAACTTAAAAGCCAAAAGAAAAAAACCGAAATGATAACTCAAAAATTCTTAGCATTCGAGAGAAGCACTTTGCGTCTATAAAATAAAAAAATCCCACCACAAATCCCTGTCCCGCGTACCAGTATTACGCACCCTTAAAAATTTCACTCCAAAAAAAAATGTAATGATTCTCCTCACTCGCCACCCCCAAAATATATAAAAAATCCAAGAACCGTAAACACGCGTCACAAGCCATTAAACCCGAACCAAAAATAAAGATCAAAACCGTAATTTAAGAATATAAAAAAAAACACCTTGTTTCCTTAACGACATTACGTCACCTGTCATCGGAGGGTCCACGCGTGTGTTTTCCGTAAAACACAGAATTCCCTATAAATAACTTGACAGTTCCCTGATAGAAGCAAAAAAAGCAGAAACACGTATACATTAAGCAGGATACACACAGATATAAAAACAAAGTCTCGTTCGCGCTACAGCGACATTAGTAAAGAGTAAAGGCCGGTTCACAAGTGTTCGCACACATTCTCAGCCATAGAATCTCTTGTCTGACTCCTATCGTCGCGACGCCCCCTAACCCATCCCATCCAGCCTGGTACAACGCACCCCTTAAAGAGTAAAAAAAGAGAGAAGGGGTAGTCAGAGTATGTAAAGCTACCCTCTCGACTAACACCCCCATTCTCGTCGTAAAGTCTCACCCCTATCAGGCCCGACGTAACCCTCTGTCCTTCTCCGGCGAAATTCCTGCAGTTTCTGCCTCCTGCGGTTGCACCTACGCTGAAACGCACAAACGACACAAACTCTTTCTGCGACGGGCGTCCTGGTCGCCTGGCACCGAGTTCGACGCCTGGCGTCTGCATACGTAATATATACGTAGATAGATATGCCGACGTTAACCGACCCCACTCGACGGACTGACTGACTGACGGACGGACGAGATAGCGGAATTACGCCCACGGCTGCTGCGACGCCTCTTCTGACAGACGGCTCTTCGTTCTCTATACACGTACCAACCCTCTATCGCGCTATCCTCTCACTGGCTCTGTTTCCTCTATTATTATTCCTCTATATCTATATTACGCTTGTATGCGTGCTCTCTGTCGCGTACGTACTACAATTTGTACGGTACTGTACGTTCTCTTGGTACTGTGGTTAACGTCACGGTTTGTACTATGTATGTACGTAGTGCGGATAGTAACGCAGGCTGAGGTAAAATTTTAACGTGGATAAAAAAAGCCATAGAGTCTCCAGTCAAATGGGACCCATCGATCACGCGAAAGACGTACAGGTTGATTCGTTGGGTAGGAATCGAGAGATTTTGATAGGACGTGTATAAATTGAGAATTTTCTTTTTTTTTTCCTACCTGTCATTGATCTTTGGAAAGTATGGTACTGGGTACTTTCGACTTTTTCGTGACGTTATCTGTCTGGTTTTGTATACGTAAACTTATCCAGAGAGCAATGGCGGACGTGCTTCCTTGCGATATTCACTGAGGACATCCCTGAAGTCTACTCTTTCTTTCTGTCTGTCTCTCTCTCTCTCTCTCTCTCTCTCTCTCTCTCTCTCTCTCTCTCTCTCTCTCTCTCTCTCTCTCTCT
>JARQTH010000252.1:59254-260950 GCA_030142595.1 Trachelus iudaicus
CTCTCTCTCTCTCTCTCTCTCTCTCTCTCTCTCTCTCTCTCTCTCTCTCTCTCTCTCTCTCTCTGTCTGTCTCTTTCCCTTACGTGCTATTCCGAGGCTGCACTATTTTAATATTGTAGGCCAGAAATCGAATAAGTTGCCGCCCTGGGGAGAACCCGGGACACTTTACGGGCTTTTACCGAAGGGATGGAGATGCCAAGGCACTTTTACGGAAGACTTACTGCTGGAGTAAAAGTGTGTACTCGCGGTATATATGTATATAACGTGCATTGAATATAAGGGTAGCGTAGGATCCGATAGAGAAACAGATATTGACGCGATGTCCGTGCGAGAGAGAGAAAATTTAGAGAGGAGAGAAAATATGTAAAATAAAAAAGAAAGGAGACACCGTGTCGACGGCACGTGGTTAAAAAGCCATTAATCACTCTGTATGAAATAACGCGGGAAAGCCTGTCAGTGTACAAAAAAAAAAAAAAGAATAAAGGGGGAAGGAAAACAATGTAAGCAGGATTTTATCTTTTTTGACGATAAAAATTGAAAATGTGAAAAAAAACGAATAATCGCGAGTAAAAAATTTTTTTTAAAATTCAAAATTTTGCATAAACCAAAACGTAGACGTCACCGAGTACCACGTGCTTTCACGTAATTTCCTATAGATCTATAGCAGCTGAGGTACAACGTCGCGAATGCACGAGCGAGACACGCGGCAACGCGCTACTCTCGGGCGTACCTATAAGCGTCGCGACGCCACCCGTCGCAGCGGGGAGGCGTCTAATTTTGTGGCCAGCCGAGTTATTAACAAACCACCGTCGTATAACCGTTGCGTTCGCGATACTTGTCGGCGCACTTGCCGTCTTCAAAATAATAATAGATCTCCCCGTAGTACACGCGACCCTGGATTAGATGGAAGTAGCGAAAAAACGCCAACCCCCGGCGTTAAATGAATTATCTAATTGTAAGCAAAGAATGAGTACAGTACGAATCAAAAATTCTTCATTGGGCCAAACGCGCGCAAAGGCATTACAAATACCCTTACGCAAGACTATAAATACTTTCTTTTTTTATTCGCCAAAACAACCCCTTCGCGAGGGCTCGTCTAAGCTAAGGGATGAAACTTTGCGGTCGAAGCCCCAAAGTTTAAAGTAGTAACGCAGCGAAGTAGCCTCGTGAAACTGCTTATAGAGTTTGAAGGGTCGATCGGTAACCGTCGAATCTGCAAGCAGACGTCGCGCGCGGTCTTGTCAAGAGATCGAGGGTAGATAAAGACGTACGGAGGGGTAGATTCGAGAGAGACGCGCCAGGGGGGAGAGACGGTAGGGTCGCGGTATCGAAAATTGAAGTTGAAGGTAAAGAAGGAAGAAAAGCCCATTAGAGAGTTTAAGGAATTTTCTTTTCTTTTTTTCTCTCTCAACCCCATTTTCCATCCCTCTAAACACCCTTGCGCGCACCTCCGTACAAGACACGGAGTGTCCTCTTTCGGGTGAATCACTTTAAGCAGAGGTTTCCCGTCCTAAGTGGGCTGTTCAACGAATCGATGATAAATCTCAAATTCCGCGAGGGCTACTGACAGAGGGTTAAGTGGGATTCGACCCTCGTTCCCAATGACGCACCCCTCGGTCCTTCAGGACCCCGCGGGAACTTCGAGATTCCATGATAACCGTTTATTATTTGGACTCTCGCGGTCTTTGATGTTCGGACGATTTCTTTGGGTGAAATAAATATTTTTTAAAAAAAAAAGGGGTCGCCGATTGAAAATTTACAATAATTTCATAATACTCGCAATTACCAATTACCAAAGTGCCATACAAACCTCTTCATTATTAATTTTATTTGTATCTCAAAAAAAAGATACATCCCCTGTACCTCGAGATAATCACGTGTCCAATTGACGCGGTCTTCTCTATGATGTTTACATATTGACACGGATAATACATGATATTTCCAGCGGATCCCAAAAATCCATGAACACACGCACAGTTTCACATCTACACCTACTCCACAGTGACATTACATAACAATAACGTACACATATTGCATATGTAAAGATTTTCGTTAAAGCACAGATAAAGCACGGAATAAAAATAAAAATAATAAAAAGGAGGTAATCCATCAACGAGCCAACTACGTCATTAAATTAAGAGAGATGCTAAAGGAAACATACTCCCGAGCGATAAAGTACAGATTCATGTAAATTAGCGTAAGATGGAAATAACTAAATCCCATCTTGTCTCAAGCCGAATTTTCATGAATCCGTCTCATTCCTTCGCACTTCCCCTTGCCACCAGACAAAAAGCGTCGAGCATTGACCGATCTGTCGGGCCTCACGGATCGACACCTCTTGAAACTATTTTTGTCCTAGTATCTTATTAATCATTGAATCGTCAACTTGATTACTTAAAAAAACATTTACTCCGAATCATTAATTCTTTACTCTATTCACACGCGAATCAAGCGGAAGTCACAAAAACGCAACGATAAAGATAGCGTAAAGCGCGTGGTGGACTCGTGAGGCTCTCGGAAGCTCGTTGATAAGAAAAAAAAGAGATAGAGATAAGAGAAGATAGAAAGAAAGACAGAGAGAGAGAGAGACAGAGAGAGAGAGAGACAGAGTTGGAGAGAACTTGCCGGTTAAGAGGATCCTAAGCGAAGGTTCGACGACGACACTGGTGGTGGTGGTAGTGGTGGTGGTGGTGGTTGGTAGTTGGTGATGGTAATGATGGTTATTTTGGTGATGATGTTAATGATTGGTTATAATGATTGAATTATTATTATTAATGATTATAAACTGATCTTTGATAGATTTTTTTTTTTATATATATCGGATGGGAAACCGGATTGGTTGGATTGTCGGTCTTTCGGTAGGTTGGTTGGTGAGAGAAAAGAGAAACAGGTAGGTCTGGACCTGTGGATGGTACGTGGTGCAGCAGGGCCGGGGGCTGACGCGACACTGAACGTAACGTGCCTCCGGGCGAACCCTGTGCGCATGCCTTCGGCGCATCTGTTCCTCGTGATACGCATCCGGACACATAGCCAATCCAGGAAGTGGGATAAGGCAGTGTGTTAAGGCGTGCCTACGTATTTCTCAATGATAGGAATATATTATATTGTCTTTCCTTTTTACTCGTTAACGATATATCTATATTGGATATATATATCCGTTACCGTGTGACTTTGCGATACCGATTTTATCGAGGGTAGATGGTTTATGTCACGTGGATATTTATAGGTTAGGCAACAGGTTAGGTTATTTGTTGTTCGAGTTCATTCTGGGGTCAGGTTGATCATTTAGGGAGAATAATACTTGCGACAGATTTGTTCATACTGTATATGATAAACGAAATAGTTTTTAAGGTTTAAATCCAGCTATTTTTTATAATATAACATTCTAATTATTCGAAGCGAGTGCAGTTTTGGATAGCCATGTTTTTTTTTCTATCATCAGATACATCTATATACAGAATATTGTTGTTGGTAGATTTTCTATTTTTTATGATTGTTTACCGAGATCAGGGTCGAATCGAGATTGTATCGTGAATCAAGGAAATTCTTAAACCACCATTAAAATTCACCCAGCGAACCGTCGAAGTGCTTTGCTTTTATTGGCGACGTGACGCGACCCCTTTTACCTCGCCTCGGTCTATCACGAGAAAACAAAACTACACGAGTTCACAGGGAAGAAAGTAAAAGCCAGCCGATCTTCGCGAGGTAAAGCAAGAAACAAGTAAAAAAAAAAAGTTCACTGGCAACAGGTGAGAGTCTTTCGCAGCAATTTCAAAGACGAATATAGTCTACGTGTCCAGTAAATGTCCATTTCGATTCGTTTTACAGTCGATCTTCGCGCTTCTGGTGAGTACGACAACGATAGGTTACTCGTTCCGCCACGAGGGGCGCCACGCGCGCTTACGAACAGCACGTAACCTCCCATGATGCTCTGCTTCGCTAGTGAGAGAAATCAGAGCGGAGTAATTCGACCTGGCTAAATTGTGGGAATAGCGCGAATATCTCGTGGGGTATGCGTATATAATGGATACAATTGTACTTACAGTGAACTCGCACTAGGTTGCATATCTACGCCTACGTTTATTCGCCTACTGTGAGCGGTCGAAGGAAAGAAACTTTTCGCCAGCAATATCGATAGTGGCAGAACGATACGAGACTAGAGGAACGGAAAGCAGTAAGTAGGCGGTGGGTGGGCAGCGATAGAGGATAGGAGGTTAGAGAGCGACGGGGTTGGCCAGGACCTATGGAGGACACTGAGAGTGTAATGTAAACTAATTAGCAGTGGAGTCTACGGCAATTAAGGCTGCTAGAGTGCTTCGCTCTGACACTCCACCAACAACCCGTACCTGGTTGACAACAAGGTATTAGTGTTATGAAGTGAAAACTACACGGGATTCTCGAAAGCGTCCGTTGAAAATTGAATATTTCGTTAAAAGCTGTACTGGCATCGCGCACGATTCATTACAATTAACGTTGGAACGGGGATGGGTAAAATTTTCAATATTTAATTATTTCCCACGTCGTACGCGATACAATTCGTTTCGCATGGTACAATTTTGTTATACATCTTTTTTTTCTCTCAGTCGAATTTAAACCATCGTGCACCGCTTTCGCGTGACGGAGGACTGAGGCTACTGTTATCATCGATACACCCGGTATAGTATATAACGCATACCTATAATGGAATCGATCAGCATAACAATCAGAATTCCAGGATACGACATAGGTTTCTGCCCTTCCGGCTAGAAACCCATAATGGCCGAACGGTAAATCGGGAAATTCCATTTATCCAGTGACTTCTATTGGCTCTCGTGCGTACCGAGAGAAACAAACATGGATGCCTTATCGTTTACCTAAATCGATGTGTATCTTACTGAGAATCGGGCACGTGGCTGTACGCGGGAAACTGTCGGAATGGATTTTTACGCGATCTAAAGAAAAAGTAAAGAATTTGTTCGCGCATCGACGGCACGTGACTGTTTGAGAAATGAGACGATTTAGAGGGCGCTCAAACGGGAAACTCTTTGCAAACAGCTGCTTCTACTTTTTGTCTTCTTTTCTTTTTGTTTGAATTAACCTACCTGAGAGCATGAGTAACCACGATCTGAAAATACTTTCAGGCTGAAGAATGGCGAAGGAGCAGTGCTGCTGAAGGATAAACGCAAATGGGCTGAATCTAAGGATTTTATACATATTACATATGTATGGGATGCTCCAACGGAGATAATTTTTAAATTTGAATTTTTACGCGGGAATTCTCATGGATTTAAATATATTACGTATAATCCATTAAGCGAGTATATCTGTACTAGGCTCTCGTAATGGTACAGCTTATCCTTATAACTATCATTAACAATATTATCATTGAGCTAAGACGGATAATAATATTATTTTCCCAAAGTTACCGAAAGCTCAATTCGGTACGCAATGCCGCGTTTAATCGAGCGTGGAATTACGTGCTACAACTGTGGTGAGTTTTATCGCTGTAATATTTTTTTTTATTCTCACGATAAAACATGCCATTGCAGTGATAATACGAGGCAACTTGAAAACTGTCGTTGTAGCTAAAAAAAACAAGTGACAGGATCATCAGAACGTATCTATTTCCAGGAATAATGACTTTTTTGAATTTTTAAAAATTAATTATAAATATTAAAGAGTTCGTAAGACTATTAATTAGGGATATATCGCGAGCATTAATCAGTTTGACGTGACGCAAGGAAGTCCAATTGAAAATACTTCTAATTGAGAATGACCTTGATCCAAGGTCATTCTAATCTTTCCCAGTGCGAAGTCTATAAGGTTCATTAGAAGACTTCAGAACTTCCGCTTTCGGTAAACCATCTTAGCTTCACAGTTAATAAGCAGCTCATCGTGTTATCTCGCGTACCCCCAGGACACGGTCTGAGCTCGAGCGCCAGAGCGAAAGGTTCATAACCAGGAGTAAGGTAAGTGAAAGGGATTGAATCGTGGAAATTGCAAAGCGTTTTCAGATTATGTTTTTAAATGAACTAGCGAATAAGAAGAAGACCAGCCTATCCCGCCATTGAGTGAGCAGACCGGATGGGGGGGGGGGGGGTTCCCGGGGTCAGGGAATCGTTCCGGCGCATAAGAATAAATGTTAAAGTGGAAGACTCAAGAGTGAAAATTCTTTTTATAACATTTCGAAATTTCGTAGGGGTAGATTATAAAAAAAATAAATATTTTTTCTACAATTCACAAGTCCCCCGTTATGCTACGAAGTCCTGTACAGTTACTAGCGGATACGAAACCTGACCTATGACCCTTGAAACTTGCAACTCGTAAAGGACAGCGCTTAGTGGCTCACTTGATATTTTTCAACTGCGGTCCGTACCATCAGAACTTTTACTACTGGTAGTTCTGGTGTCGTTACCAACAATAGCCGGTACTACAATGTAGCTCTCTGCCGGCCAATTTAACACTGTGACGTTAATAGGATATTTTCAGGTCCTTGGGACCGACTTTGAAACAAAGTCGATTTAACTGGGCAGTCAAGTGACCGTCCCTTTAAATTCATGAGAACCAGAAGCGACCATTCTCACGGAAGAAATCCGAGTGACCATACAGCCTTGGACTACTAGGCGTGACTGGTACGTCTGGAACGTTAAAAGTTTCCCTTATACCTATAATTTTGATGGTGTGAATTTTTTTTGAAGGGCATGCATTCCAGCAGCCGTGCGGGAAGGAGAGGAGAAAGGAGGGAGGGGGGAGGCTGAATAGCTTATAGTGGAGAACGTGGTGGGACCAGGTCGTCTACTCTCGAGGGTGCTTCCTGGGTGTAAGGAAGGGTTGAAGAAGAGGTTCGCAGGGGCGGCTCGAGCGACGGGGGCCCGACAGAGAGAAAAAGGGTCTGGATGGGGATGGGAGGGGGGTCGGAGGATGCCGTGGAGCAGGTTGTAGAGAACGGGAGAGAGAAGTGGAGGAGTGTCACAATGGCCTGCAGATTGGAGAGGCAGACGTACAGTCCGAACGCGGTACAGTCAAGCTGAGACAGCTCAGAGTCGCAAACTATCACGGACTATAAACTACTGAGCGGGTGGTATCCAGCGGGAGGGCGGACCAAAGCCTGATATTACTACTTGTACAAATACAAATATCCGAGATGCTAGTGAGGTTGGGGTTGACAGTGATTCTCAATATCATAATACACACTCCGAAAAGCCCTTAAGTAAAGTTTTCCCGACGTAAAGCTCACCGTTCACCGGGTTCTATATATGTATATATATATTTCCTAGGGATTTTAATAGTCGCGTAAAAGTGAATAAAGAAAAAAAATAACAACATAAATTATCACGTTTTCGATCTACTTGCTCCTGGTAATTAAGTGAGATCGTAATAAAGTCCAAAATAGAAGTTAGGAATTCGTAAAGTTTCGCGGATTTACGCGAACTCATATTCCCCTAGGATTTTAGAATATAGGGATAAAGTCTGGGACCGCGGTTAGACTGGCAAGTCTGGCAGGAAGAAGTCCGTCTCAGAGGGGTTGGTTGGGACGTTTAGATGCCGCGGCTCTGGGGCGTAATATTGATCATGGCATGGGCGGGGGGTGTCTGCACCCTACCGCCGTTCCCTCTTTGCCGCTTCCCCCTCCCGCGACTCCGTCGCTCGGGAACCAACTGAAGCGTTGCAACGGGCCCACTCGGTGCATACACGCGCCATCCCTATAACGGGTGGTCGTTAAGTGTCGCAGAAAAATCTCAGTTGCGTATTAGCAACGCTTCGGATGATACTCATTGAAGGCACATGCAGATATTGGCCTTGTGGGAGAACAAGGGAGTTTTCGATGAAGAAAAAAATTAGTTTAAACTAAAACGACAAAAAAAAAAGGGAAATACCAACAGAGTGCGTTCGACGCATAAATGCATGAATGAACTTTGACCTTTTGACTCGAGCGTAAAAGAGACGGACAAAATCGTATTTAAAAATATTTATTTAAATTTTTAGTCGAAGGGACACGGAGGAAGTTTCGCATCGGCCGATGCTAATGGATATGGATTGCGCGTCTGGTTCCCTTTAGGGAGCTACTTGTATCGATCGATTATCGATTGATACAGAATTTTCATATTTGACAATCCCCAAGGAGTCTTACGAGAGATATGACACTGTCGTACAATTTTTGAATAGAACTGTACCGCGCAAAGCAGGCTGAGCCTGCGCGTGTACAGGCCCTACTTGCTGGCTATACATGTATATGCATATACACACACATAAATGCAGGTGCAGGCCCGGTGTGGGTGACGGTGAAAAAAAAAGAGTCTTTTGCAAGAGGTGTACGCGGGGATTCCGATGGAGGAGAACTACAATATAGCTGGAGCTTGAGACCATAGAAAAGCCGTCTGGCTTAAAGGGTCTGGTTCAGGACGAATTCGCGGATATACGAACCTAACCTAAACCTAAGCTTTACGTAGTCACCCTTGTACACTATACGTATACGCGTAACGTCTCTCCATAGACCCGCTGACCTGCAAGATCTTAGCCCTTTGGTACCATTGGAAAACGTGTTTCATTTAGCCATCGGAATTTGCGAAATTATAGCGCCGGAGGACGGTGCATTCGAATGCATAAGACAGACACAGATTGAAACGAAAGATAGGCAGGGTGAGTCAGATGAAATAAAAACGTGAATTGCGATAAGAAAAAAAAAAAAGTACGCAGAACCCTTAATTACAAGTCAGTTTAATGGGAAATGAATCCTGGACGTACATGTGTATCCCACGCACGCGAAACCAACGAGGAAATCACATTTCCGTTATTCCGAGGAAAGAGAGAGAGAGAAAAAAATAAAGTTTTCGCGCATCAGCGCATCCCCGAGATTGCATAATTGCAAAGGCACTCATCTCGACGTCGACTACGAGGGACGAAATCAACGTCAGGGAGAGTTCATCTCGACTGAGATGAAAAAGAAGTGTTATGGAAGTTTAAAGGAGAAGTAGGCAGGTAGCTAACCCCTTATCGGAATACCTAAACGTTCAAGGGTATCTACCCTTGAATTTATTTATTTTATTCTACCCGTTATTATCTATAACGTGGTTTAAATTATTCAGCTTTCAAAGATATATTATAATTTTTCTGTTATTAATATATGGATTAATTTCAAGCCAGGTACAGGTCCTTCTATAAGTTTGGATTCGAGCGATATACCAGGTGACGTTTATTCAAAGCGATCATTGCCAGTGCATAATACCGGGTTTGGGCATCTTCCAAAATCTTGCTTGCACCAGATAGCCTATACTAATTATTCGACCTACACTGACTTTTGGTCTGATACCATTTGACTGCACGATTCGGGCAGGAGTCCAAGTCCATCCTACGTCCAACTAAGGCGAATAAAGACGGGGACCGATGATACGGTAGACGGTTGGGGGAGGGGGAGGGGGGAGGGGTGGATGCGCGAGGGGAGGTTTAAAACTTTTGTAAAATCAAGCGAAGCGTTAGTTATCGCATAATGGGGAGTCTTATCACAGATATACCGGGTATATAAAATACGAAAAAAACTAGTATGTTCAAGATATACATAAAAAATATATTTTTACTGAATTCCACGTAAATGACGTTTTTGCGGGGAAGATCGAGGGAAGCGAGAAGGGATGAAGGGAGGAAAATATGAGAGGTGAAAAAAAAATTCGTCGAAGTGCAGAAGGGTGCAAAGGGATGGGATAGGGTAAGGTCGAGGAGGGGCGTAGACGACGGGGTGGAGGGATGGAGGGTCTAGGCGTGTAGCCGAGACCTCTCCAATTACGGCGTAGTGCGCCCGCCACCGAGTGACGTCAGCATTTCATTAATTTTAATTAAATATCCTTAATTTTTATGAGGACCCGTACTGACATCTTTTCAGACGTCCTTCCCCTCCCGCCGTCATACTCACTCCTATGCGTTTCGAGCCCCCTCCCCCTTTTTTTTTTTATTAATTTTCCTACCTCACCATTCCCATCATTGCCCTACTCGTATCAAGCCAACTACTGCGTAAAAGCGTCGCGACGCTAAAATCTCAAGAGGAAAATATGTACGAGACCCTGGTGAGTCGCGGTTCCTCGTGACCATGCACTTTGACGGAATTTTCAGTGAATCGAGGACGCTCGCGTCGCGACGCTCAGTCACGTTTTGCAATAAAATCAGTTTACGAGGCCGATGCAAATTAGTGGGACGCTTAGATTAAAGGAAGCCTCTGCATAGCCTCTAAATAGAAACAGATACGGATAACTGAAGAGAAATTCGTTCAAAATCAGACTAAATTTTATAATTAATTTTAATAAACAATTTTCAGATAGATATAAAATTTTTTTTTAATTTTTACAACCACGATCAATTAATCCCGCATGTTTTCTCTTTTTTGCCTTTTTTTTTTTCTAAATTACCCTGCTAGACCAAGTAAAAATTTGTCTCTCTCTCCACTTCTCTCCACCTACGTTATTACCAAACGTCCAAAAAAAATATCGACGATCCCATGAAATTCCTTCGAAATTCCCGGTAAGGAATTCCTGATGTGTCTGACGGGGATATGAAATATCTACTAGCAGTGGGCTTTTCTGCACCCACCAAATCTACTAAGAGTACCACCAATATATGTATACACGCACACACACGGTATCCAGGATCAATGCATGATACACGTATAGTATAGACTATACACAGCATATATAAACCCATACATGCAAAAAGTACACAAGTGTTAAAAAACTGATGAGCATGCCGAACACGGGATAGCTAAACCTTCGATTATCATATTAATGATCTCCTACCAGGACGTGGTACGGTACCGCGTCGATCTGCATCCCAACCGAACCCTTTCCGATAACCTGACCTAACCTCACCTAACACACGTCCAAGCGACCGATTTTCCAAGATGGCGTTAAACCGAGCGAGCCGCGCTTTGCTCGTCCACCTTAACGTGACCCCGACCTGGTCTCCGTGGGGCTAACACGTATCTGTACCATGTGCCACCATCCGGAATCCTACGATACAACGGGTGCGAGCCATCCCCTTCTGAAATATACGCTCCAATGAGAACATACCCTTGGAAATCCATAAACAATTTCAGTCCATGGATATACAGGGACTCCCAGCTCAATACACAAGAAGCATTCCTTATTTTTATATTTCAAAAAAATATATATATCGCCATATCTTTTTGTACCATACCTGTCTGCTCTAAGCTTCTACGTATCTATTCGTATCCAAAAGTACAGATTTCGCTAAGTAGAGTAAAGCCGGGGAAAATGTGTATGGAGAACAGTGACCAACCCCTTACGCCTGGCTAAAGGTACCAAGGCGAAAGTCAAACAGAGTCCGACTGAAAATGGACCTGAAAGATAAACTCAAACTGCACTAAACAAGCGTACAGGGCTAATACGCATAGATAGCGATACCACCGAGAATACCTATATGCGATAGGGGGTTGAACTTTTTGTAGAACTTGTTTTGAGTTACTTTTTTACAATTTTTCCCAGCAGAGCTTATACCGGGTCGTATAGGAACAAAGTGTATAGATAACAAGAGACTGATACAAGTAAGGAAATGATAATGATATTTCTGGTACAGCATCCCATGCTTAGCTACAAAATGTTGGTACCAGTGAATATAACATGAACGAAGGAGTAAAGAGAGATGGAGTGTGTGGGGGTTAAAAATAAAGGGTGCACGAGCAAATAGGGGGATGATGGGCGCTGGTAGACCAAGGAAAAAAGAAATGTAGATCTATGCGATGCTAAGGGGGTTGCATCTTCCGGAAGAGTGGGGAGGAGGGTGGTAGAGGGTGGATCGAGGAAGGGATGCACTCGAACGAGATAACCGAGAAAAAAGTCTCTGCGAGGTATCTTAGCTAAATCCGATAATTCAATTTCTCTCGGTAGAAATCCTCACCGCCTGGTATCCTGCATTTCATCCCCTGTATCTGACTTATCATCCCTTACTTTTTGTTCTCCTTGATTTTACTTCTGTCGTATTTATTTTTTCTTACGTACCTCCTGTTTTTTTTGTATCGTCGTCTCTCTTCCAGATTTTATAACCTGGGGGTAAACCGTGAGCGATTCCCGAGAAAGGTCCTGGATTAGGTAGGGGATGCATGAGGAACATTTATATCCGGCACGTACGCCTCTAATGGGGGATTATATCAGCCATAAGGAGCGTTCATAACGGCAGTTAAGCCAAGTCTTGAGAGGAGCATCACGCAGGAGCATTTATGCGCCAGGATGTACCGGTCGTTAATTAAGGTGCAACGAGTGCAACTTAACGTCCACATAATCTGTAGGACGGTAGTGAAAAATAAAAAAAAACCGCGTACTGACAGTATGCACGTAACTTTAATTGAGCTTGAATGAGTGTTGCTCTTTTGAAATTTAATTCCTCAAAGAAAAGCGTCCAAGGGTATCTGAATCGCATCTGGGAAAAATCTTTTACCAGATTGCAGGTCGCTTACTTACCGACGGAGACATAAGAAGATTCAATACGGTTGAGAATGTTTAAGATTCCCTTTTCTTCTATGGGATATTTTTAATTACGGTCTAGTGGGGTTGGATTAATTATGAAAAATAATTTATACCGTCCAAAGGGAAGTATCTGGCTATATACGCGAGAGGAAGTCCGAGTATTGCGAGAGAATAGAAAAAAAATGTTCTTTTCGTAGAAGGCAAACTTGTCTAATACTTAATTTGACTTCTACTTACTATTCCGTCTACGTGTTACACAGTCTCGGCTGGTGTTCGGAATTCGTGGCAAACTCAAATCCAATTGCCAAACATTGGTTTATAGAGGCAACGTGCTCTCTGATAGTCTCTCTGGACCAGAACGAATCTAGTTGTACGGGCTGCTAACTTTGAAACGGATTTAAACAGCGAAGTCAAATGGATTTACCTGTAGCACCTAAAACGTAGAGCCATAAATATAAATAAGTGAAATGAAGTCCATTAATGAAAATTATATAGAACGAAAAAAGAAAATTAAATTGTAACCATCTCTGGGTTATGAATACTTAATGGGGATGAAATAAAGGAGAAAAAAGGTTGTGAATGTCTAAGAATATTTTTGAAATAAATTACGCGAGAAAGGACGGGCAAAGTGCAGCGGATATTCGTGCTGTACAAAGGCTGAGGGATGAAGCCAGTCTGAGCGTAT
Source organism: Trachelus iudaicus (assembly GCA_030142595.1). Classification (NCBI taxonomy): domain Eukaryota; kingdom Metazoa; phylum Arthropoda; class Insecta; order Hymenoptera; family Cephidae; genus Trachelus; species Trachelus iudaicus. Next base: position 72,386 of record JARQTH010000252.1, read on the forward strand.
ACATAGTCATCAGTTAGCATGTTAATCATGCTCGAAATGACGTTAACGTAAACGTTCGGAGCCAAGAAAAAGGAAGGCGCAAAAGGGTGAAATGCTGTGAAAGGAGAGCGAAGAGGTAAAGGCATAAGGAACGGCAGAGAGTCGAAGGGAACCAAGGAAGACCGAAGCCTTTGAGTGTGAACTGAGTTTACTTATTTAATCAGCAGCAAACGGGAAAACGAGATTCTTTTTACACGTCCTCGGCAGAAACTCTGGCATCGGGCTTTCACCGATTAGAACATGCCTGCCTACGTTTTCGCACCTTTCCCCTATTTAGCAGTGGAGCACCGAGCGAAGGACTTTGCAAAGTGCAATAAGCAGCGGGATTGAAGTGGGGAACGTGTAAGTATGATTTGTCAAATATTAGCCTAAAAAATGAACAAAAATAAGAGTTAAGGTTATAATTTAAAAAAAAAGTAATATACAGAGTGTCGAAGATGGAAGGAGAACTTCAGCAGTTTCGGGTAAAGCCCTCGATTCTAATTGGGACAATTTTCTGCGACTCCAATTTAAATACGGGGAATCCCCAAGTTACAGAATAATTCGACGGTGCTGACAGCTTACGGAAAATTAGCGAAGAGGATAGGCAACCTTTTTTTTTCCTTCGCTGGATAAAACTTGAACGATGTTATCGGGTTTCTATCTCTATGAATATTTCATGAGAGGTGGTATAGACCCTATACGAAACCAATACACGCACCAAATAGCAAAAGCCGGTTATTCGTTCTCTCTATAAGAGAAAAGATTAGACCCCTTTCCTCCGTCTTGAAACATTCATGATTTCAGTTTCATTAAAGATTTCTGAGGTTAGATTTTATTCGTCGAATTTCCTCATTCTTCGTGTTTCGAGTAATTAAAATCCGACAATGCCACTCCTTCGTATTAGACTTCGCGCAGTTTGATTCACGAAATGTGTTTGCTCCGATGAAGAAACTCCAAGGACTCTTTGGTGAATTTAGAATAAAAAATATATGGTCCCATGATATTCCCGAAGCCCGTGGGGAACTGGAAATGGGAGTAGAGTCTTCCTGTCACGAAACCCACTCTAGCGGGAAGCCGCGAACCTATTTGTTTATTGAAGACGTCAGAGCTGGTTGGTGCCCACGTCACGACGCAGGATGGAAGTGCCCCGCGAGACAATAAACTCAAAACTATTCAACTTCTAGCATGTCAAATGGAGAGGGTAGTTCTTAGGGGTTGTAACATTCAGCACGGTTGTATATACACTCTACGTGTGGCGGAGGGTAAAGACCGTGAGCCAGAAAAAAGATTACCTCAGAATTAGAAAATTCTTATACTTTGATTACTCATCCCTGTCCATAGAATTACTCCTATTCGTGTGCACCGCAAGTGCAGCGACGTATAGACAAGTGAGAGAGCATCGAGATAAAGAAATAACGTAGAGAAGAGAGAGAGAGAGAGAGAAAGAGCAAGTGAAAGGAAGTAAAACCAAGGGGAAAAGAAAGGGTCGAAAAGTGCAGAGCGGTGAGGCGCCAAAGTTTTCACTTAAAAAAAAACAAAGTCCACCCCTCGCAGGAGGCTTCGCACGTGACAGAGACAAGACTAACAATAAGGGATGATACAAGCGCGTCTTCCCGCATTAAAAGCCCCGCAGACTCCATTACACTCCACGTACGGTTCCTGTCCCTGAAACTACCCTGCCCGAGCACCGGGCGTTCTCAAAGTTGATGAAACGTTCTCGCACACGAGGATTCACAAGGGAGTGTTCTCGCGGTGCGCGGAGGGGCAGGTTGGCAAAGAAGGGCGCAAAGAGGATAGATCAAGGTAGACAGAAAATAAAAAGGGTCCACGCATTCAAAAGCTCTTCTTTAGTGCTTCATAAAATTCAAAGCTCCTTCACTGTTTTACTGCAGCATACATTCCGCGATGCAACCCCCGACCCCCAAGCCTCCCCTTCGAACAGTCCAAAACCCCACCTGGCTCCTGGTACATACCGTTAGCTTCATCCCTTAAACCGAAGCGAATATCGTTTCCCAATAAAACCACCCATGACTTTGTCTTGGGTGAATGCACCCCTTGAAAAAAAAAAATAAATAAAAATTTCCTGTTCGAATATAAATATGTTTTAAGGGATGAAAAAAAAACTTTTTCATCCTCTTTGTCCGTCCCACCTGAACTAGACAACAGCCCATTATTGAAACAGTTAACAGTACAGGGATGCTGGCATCGTCGTGATTTCCCTTATTACGTGACCAGGACGACATTGTTCGGACACCAGGTGTCCGAATATGGTGTTGGGCAAGCGAACGGGCTTGTAACGTAAATTATATGCTAGGTATACATGCATGTATGTACGATATCGGAGACGTATGTGCATAGCTATGTGTATACCCACCCCAGGAGTATACCTCATATGTACATACATATGTAGGTGGGAAACCGCTTGGTTAAAGCAAAAAAAAATGGAAGGAAAAATACAAGGATGAAAAGCGTGCAAAAGAAATAGGGATGCGGGAAAGTGATACGTAGTAAGTTTCAAAAATACTGATTGCGTAATGTACAGAGCCAATTCAGCGAAAATGGAATAACGAGATTATACAGTTGTAACGTAAAGCGCAAATAGTGTTTTGGCGATATTATCACGTTAAAAAAAAATCAACAAAATTTTAATACACAAAGTGCATCAGAATCACACATAAGGATCGATGCAAATAATTTCCTGGATAAGCCGATATCGAAGAGTGAATAATCGCAGATTTTGGGACACTATTCGACTTTTCCTATGGTTATCGTGAGTTCGAGAGAGATAGTAGTTCGCGGCTAGATAATTTTTTCCCCAAGGCCGATAACCCTTCGTCAAGTTATACCGTACTGTCAATACAGTGTGGTACGCTCGTACGCGATCCGTTACAGCACGTGGCCGGCTTTTTTTTTCAGTACCCATAGAAGGAGGCTGCTACGTTATTTATAAATTTAGGATATAATTTACGTACTAATGACGAGACACATCTGTTTAGCCGGTAAACAATAAGGCGAGATGCGCCGGCACGACGGTGCTGCTGTCAGAAGTTATCTCAGTGTATCACCGGCACTCTATTCAATTACACTGGAGACCCGGTGAACTCTGTGAAAGCTACATTCACGTAGCGGCACTCGGCTGCGTCTCTGCTAAGCTCACGGTCAGAGATCCCGGCATGCCTTGCCACGTCGTACACGGTGAATACGTGATAGGAGACAGCAATAATCCGGACTGGCAAAGTCGAAGCTATTTTCACGGCAAGTTAATTTCGCGTAAACGCTTGCTTATGCGAGTACGTAGAAAACGTATATGAGAAAGAACGCACGACACCATAAAAATGGCTGATCGAGCTTCAAGGTATTCGGATGAATTAAATATAAAAAAAAAACAGGATGAGGCGTAATAGTCCAAGCGCGAAAATTGCAAATCCCTTCGGGCAATCTCGAATGAATATTTAACCTCTGAACTTCGGGGTGACAGGTCCCTCTCATCGACTCCCTGGTCTCACCTATACGTTTCCTCCCTCAACGAGCCTCTATTCGCTATGGGACACTCGTATGCATAACCCAAAGGCAGCCGTATACCTGACGATGCTAACAACACGCAGTTCACGTAAATTAAATTTTATCGGAAAAGTTTCATGACGACGTTTGAAATACCCCCCCCCCCCGCCCCCCGCCCACCGCAATTCCCACCCCTCCTCTACCGCCTCTACGTATAAATAGTTATGGTTATGGTGGATAGTCTATCCGTTTACATCGAACGTTTAGGCCGTCCAAGTACCTGAACCATGTACTATATTAAGCTATCAACCCTTATGCCACGTACACACCGTAAATAGACACACTGCCGGTATACGCGTAGATCACAAGGGAATTTTTCCAAAGAAATGCGATCAATAGCAAATCAGCCGTAATTTTCGATAAAATGATGTAAAAAATATCGAGAACAGTCCAAACAGTCACCCGACGAAAATACCTTCTGAAAGGTAACGAAGAGGGACGACAGGAAAGCGGGATACGAAATTAAACAATGTTTCAGTGTAAAAGAAAATCATAGCCCAAAGAAAGAAGAACGGAGGGGAAGGTGTTTACGGGGAAAAGTGTTTCTTTGAAATTAAAGGCGCAATCGTCAGTATGGAGGTGTAGCTATAAATTGTAGTAGCCATCACCAATAATTATACTAACTGCAAGATCCACTATGGTGATCGTAGATATTCAGCGATTTGCTTGCAAACGTTATTAGAATTATTGGGTCTAAGGGGTTGGGAATTAATAGGGAGCATACGCAGAGCCATTCCATTTTACAGATACGGATAGACAGATAGGTGGAAGATAGATATTCACGTGTCTGGAGACATATGGGGAAGCGCAGGTTCCGGCACTCGAGTGTCGTACAATCTGCTTGGAAATTCGAAGCGGGGACCAAGAAAGTTAGCGGCCATTTCCATGCGTAAAACCGTATGGTTTATCACGTCGCGTTTATCGGGTCACGTAAGATATGGGGGGTTGTTAAAAAAAATTGATAAAAAAAGTTTGACTAGTACGCGATCCTCCGATAAAGAGGGACACGTACCGTGACAATAGACAGACATCTCTGAACCGTCCGGAAGTGTCATTAGTACCCAGAAATATACTCACACGTCACCTAATGAAATTCTGAAATTACTTCTTTGACACGATCGATAGGCACTGATATGAAGTTCTGCATGTTTCTTCTATTTATCAAATCATTGATCATTTTATGATACGCACATAGGGATCCTCGTTACTTTCGGGCAGATCATTGGAATATACGAAATCCGTATTGACTGCTTTAATAATTTTGAAGTTTAATGCCGTCATGAATGTCCGCCCTGAACCTGTCATCCCTTATAGTGTATACGGTATATATACATATATATGTACGTAGATATAAAAACTTTTTATATCGACTTGTATTTCTATATACACGTCTTCCTATACTTCATGGATGCTGTGGCTGTATCATTTCTTCTTGTCACCGGGACCGTTTCAATGTCGAGGGTTCTGAGAACAGCAGGCTGCCAACATTGTAGAGACGTGACGCGTGGCATCACGTGGAGTATTGATCGCCGCGCAGCATCCGCGAGAGCCATTCCGGCTGCCAACCTTCCTACCTACCCCAAGCACTACTTCCCTTTCCCACGTCCCTCGGAGAATTCTAGGGGATGAGATTCCCTGGCTCTTACCCTCCTGGTCCTCATAGTTATATCCTCGTACCATCGCGCTCGCCCTTCCGTCACTTTTCACCCCTCGGCCTCCCTCCCGCGTACCACCTCCCCCCCCCCGCCTGCTCGTCATTGCAACTTCCCAAGCCTTCGAGCCATCCGCCACGAAGTATTCAGTGAGTTAATTATTAAATGCATCGTCCGTGTAGCTAATGGAAAAAAAAGAGTTAAAACTGTATCTGTGTTTGAGTTACACCGTTGACGGTCGTGGATAATAATTATTTTTGAAATTAGACAAACGGAAGTACCCGTCTAAAGGGGCTGGAATGTCAGTGGTCCATGCTTGCGCCGAAAATCGGCTGGTAAAATTTCATACAGTTTTTAGAGGGATCAAAATTTGGACTAAGAATTCTGACAATTGTTCCTTTCGTTGGATGCTGGACATACGTGCAAGTGGGATCGAAGTCTTCTCCTATGGGATTTAAACGTGTTCAGGGTTGGGGATGGGTTGTGAATTTAATTAAATGTTTGTTTGCTAACGATCGTACTTGAAGATTCTTGCGATGGGTTGCGAAAAAGCAAAAAGAGAGAGTGAATAAGTGACAGGGAGAAGAAGAAAAAAAAATTCCCCCCAAAAAATAGTCAGTGTCTATCTCTCTCTCTCTTTCTAAGAGACGAATAACAAATCCAACTGTCATAGGGATTTAGCGATAATTCCGTGTACTTGAAATATCTTCGCCGGGGATTTAACGTTTGGATTACTCGCGATATAGAAACTACCCGAACGGTTTAACCATTTGACAGGAGCATACGTCACAAACAGAATCAACGTTATAAACGTACTGTCGGAAATCCTTTGCTTCGCAAAAATCTGCTCCAACACAAAGGGTATCTTGAAATACGATAAAGTGTATATAGAGCGTATACATGTACGTAGATATACAAGTCAATATATAATATAGCACAAAGATATATTTAGGAAATTCTACACGGTACCGACGTACGACAAAGGAAGGAAGCCATTTTGTTTTACACGAAGTGCAGCAAGCGTATTGCTCGCAACGAAAAGTATTACAGGCAGTAAGCAATAGAGACTGAAACAAAGATTGTCGAATGATAGGAGTGATTCCTCAAATAACAAGGGGAAAGGGTAACGGGCGACGGGGGGAGGGGATCATGAAAATGCATTAAAATCACATTGAAAATATCTAGTTCATCAAGCCATATAAAAATCTTTAAAGAACTCACCCGCGCAAGTCGAAAGTCCTCTTTGCCAGCTCCAGCTTGAAGACACTCGGTCAACAAGCCGCCAGTAACACGAGCAGAGAGCCAAGTATTAGCGCAGGTATACGAGAAGGCGAAGCGACGGTTGAGGAAAAGGGTCTGTACTTTGTTGACGTTCTTAGTCGCCTTCTGCGAATGCCCTTAAGCTTTGTGAATCCCTTTTTACCGACTAGCAGACGTCGTGCATTGGCCGGAGGTTGTTGTGCGCGAGAGGTGACGCGACGTAAAGGTTCACAAACGAGACGGGTGAGAAAGGGGACGAAGGAGAAAGGGCTGACAACGGTGAGAGGACTGGTTGACGTATAAGAGATAGCTAGAGAAGGGGTCGGTACGAGGAGATCTTTTAGGGCGCGTACACACGAGTGTCCGATCGCGAAGAGAGTAGGTAATTACTAGCGCGTTAGGTAGGTAGGTAGCGCTACGACGCGTCATTAAAGAAAAGCTAAGTTTAGAGAGAGCGACAAGGGAAAAAACGTATGATAAATACAATAGAGGATCCGGTGCGACAATGAGGGTCAGAGGGGATCGGCGAGCGAGCGAGCGAGCTAGCTAGAGAGGATTCGAAGGAGAACTTGGAGCGGGGACATTATTTTGGATTGCGTGCCAAAGCGACAATCGCAGCCAATAGGCGCGCCTTTATAAATCGAGATCACACTCGGCCAACTGGGACTTTGACTGTGCGCTTGGCGCTCTAATAGCCATTGCCATCTTGCTGCGACGAGCTACCGTATACAGTTGTACGATTACTGTCGTTACACACGATACGTGACTTTAACTTTTGAGTATCTTTTTAACCATTTGATCGCGATAGAGACTCGAGTATACGGCCGTGGTATCAAATGAAAATTTCATTAAAACAACACTGATTCGGCCTGTATAAGGATTTACTAGGATCCTTGCGGTAATCTCTTTTAAAGTTTAGCAATCCTGGAGGTCTTTTGCGTAAGAGGGAATTGATGGGGAAGTTTTTGTAGCCTTTCATTTTTTAAGTTTACCTTCGTTGCTCTTCACAGGCACTTTAAAGCTGGCAATTGACGATATTGTAAATTCCACGGGTTCGTTTTGCACCGTGAAAATCTGTACGTTTAATTTCGAGTCTGCCAATCGTCAGGACCCGCGGAATAACGGGGATTTTTCGAGAGGCTGCGTATGTTTTTATGAGAACGAAAAATACAAGCGTATCGCGATGCATTTTGATTTAATCGAAAAATTGGTTTCCGCTGCACAATAGGGCCGGCGCTGACGATTTAACGAGCACGGATGGTTCCCGTGGGATAGTCTGGAATGAAGAGCTACAGAGCGAGTGGGGTAGGGGTGGACGTTCTAACGGGATATACTGGAGCCTGGACCCGCGGGTGAATTAATGGAAGATAACTGCATCGTAATCTTCAATCTGAGCTTCCTCTGGGAAATACTCTCACTGCTTCCTGCAGGTACAACGCAGAACGGTAGAAATTGCATTTTAAAAGGCAACCCCCGACCGCGAACTTTGCCCTCGTTACCAGCAAGCTTGTGGATGATGCTCGTTGCTTATCCCTGATAAAAAAGATATTAAAAAAAATAGTTTTAAAAAAGCAGAAAAACCACTGGAAAAATAAAATCCTCCTAAAGCATATTCTTGGTCACCCTGTATATGTCTATTGTACAAAGATATATAAATTTTAAAACATCACGTAAAGCGGACTTAATTTCCATAGGAAAAAAAAAATGAACCCTCGGAATTTCTATTACCACCCCACTCCTCCCACCCCGCAACCCCAATCTACACTGGGGTTGTAACTGTACGAATTATTATTACGGAGGATTCGTAATGGCGGAGAGAAGAAGCAGCTAGGCCACTATTCCACGCCTCTTGACTTCACCCACGGATGGAGTTTATGGGGGAGTAAATTTCACAGTCTAGAGTCGCACAACTCAGCCTTATTGCCAAATCATCCCCCGCGACCTGACGACCCTACGACCTCGTCAGTTCCGTATAAGCCCGTGAAATAACGTTAGAAAAAAATGCCTCAGAAGTTTTTCACTGATGAAACCGCGCTCGATTAGACTGTCAAATGTTTTAATGAATATTAAAATTAAAATTACCCGAAAAATTATTTCCTTTAATATTACGTACCAGCAAGTGATTTCTCTTTTGATTTTAACCTCTGCACGATCTCCCGCCAAGTACCTTGTACAATAAACACCTAATTCTCTTTAATCGTGAAAATTAAGGGTCGCTTGAGTAATTTATATTTTTACAGGCTCGCCAGGTGAACCCGCACCAGACTTTAACGTAAGAGCCCAATGGTGCAACGCCTTACGACGTAGCGGTTGTACGGCGTTCATCATCAAGGGTTTCATTTAGCGAAGCATTAAATTTTCGACCACGACGTGGTTAGCATGCCATCGGCTTCTGCCACCCTTCTTCACGAGGGGTGGATTCTCTCGATATGACCGCCGGGAAAAACGTCTTATAAATTTGCGGCAGTGTCCTCCTACCAGGTAATAACGGGCTGGCCAAAGTTTGCACCTGCTACATCAGATTGCTAAAAAAAAAGATGTAGGGGCATCAAAAATTGAAAACGAAAGTACCCTGGAATAATATTATCTTAAGACGGCAACGTCAAAAATATCCACTTGAAATTCGCAGCATCCCTCCGGTCCAAAGAGCTATTATAATTATTATATGTTGTTATTATTATTTGGGACCGGCTGCGCGAACAAGTTGGCAACCGACCGAACCCGAAATAGGGGGAGATGGAACGTCGTATTTTGCAGGGGAGACTTTCATCCCTTAACCTTTAACCTCCCTTACCCCCTGAGATATCCCCTCGACAATGTCCTATCAAGTTTCCTACTGTCTCAAATAAACTTCATGATTTTGTCAAATTCTCGACGCGGCAATTCAGTAAAGTCAATTATCTCTATGGGGAAGTTTGTTGTTTTACTAATTATCATCCTTTTTCATATCAGTGTCGTGGTTATCGCTGTTATGACTTTTGATCGTGCAGCACTGTGCTTTGGAGGGATCATGGCTCCCATCCAATTATCATAATGCGTCGTGACGCTTAATGGGAAGACGATAGGAAGGAAAGACATTGGCAAGTTGATTAATTAACTAAGTCCCTGTTAATTAAATACAGCGCGATAGTAGCAGCGATACAGAAGTCTGTATCGTCTACGTCATAATTCAGGATATCTAATCAAACCTCGATACTCAATATTGCATCTGGTACGTTTTGGCATTAAAAATAATCAACCAGCGAGAAGACAAGTTCAATTGTCGCAACAGTACGGAAAATCGTTTAAACTACGAAATATCGTCGTAAAGCGTGAGTTGGGATTCAACCGGTGTGAATTTATCTAAGATGACGTTGCCCCAGCTTCATTTGCACGTTCAGCGTCGAGTCAACGTTCTCCGGGGACACCGACAGCAAGACAAGAATATTTTGCCAATTGCTTTCGTAGAGCAATTTCACCGTTTTCGAATTACATTTTTCTCTACGCGTCACATAAGGACTATTATGGTATATACAGGATGTCGCGAATTTATCGTACCTATGGGATATACAATACAAATTTTTAAAAATATTCCAACAAAAAATACTACAAATTTTTATAAAACGCCAAACTGAATATAAAAACATAAACAAAAAAATCTTAAAACTAAAAAAAATGCAAATTCAAAGTTCAACAATATAATTTCCATTGCAACTGAATTTTCAGGTAAATACGACTCGTCGAGTCTGCCATTAGGACTACACGTCATAGCTCTTAGCACACTCGACGCATACCGGAAGGAGATAAATAGCCCAGTAAACCATAGGGAATCGACTACAGGACGTTTCACTACTATAAATATCCATGATTTATAAAAATTCCCTATGCAAGAGAAATTCAATAGAATTTCCCTAACTACAATTAGACGCAAGTGACTAACCCAAATACAAAATATTACTAGATGGTTCGTTAGTCTTGAGTCCAGGGATATTTTCTCTCTCAGATATTTACTGCTAATTGACATCATCGCAGCAGGTCCATTGTCATCTGTTGACACGGTACACAGCATCCCATCCACGGTATCACAATATTCATTCCATCGTCATGGCGTTATTGGCATTAAGCTTCAGCGAAGGCATTGAGCCGTAGACAGCTGAACTATTAGAAAATACTATTATACATAAAAGAAGTGAAAATAATAAGATTTTTTAATGCGCTGTACCAAAGTGTAGTCTCACTTTTACAGGCTTATTCAGACAAGCATTCAAGTTTACCACGAGCATCTTCGTCATGGCGACAGTCATCGGCCGAATTCCGTAAGTCCTGAATGGGCAGGTGTCGGTAAAAGAGGCAAGGCAACCCAGTGGAGACGAGAAAGCTTAAAGTCCTGTAGGAAAGATCCTTTTAGAGAATTATGAAGTTATCGGGAAAGTTTTCAGAAAAGGGGAGCACGCCTGGCGGCATTATATTTAATAACGTCCAATAAATGTTCTCTTTGCCAATGGTAGTCCTTGTCTCTCCCTCTCTCTCTCTCTCTCTATTTATATATATATATATATACGCACGCACACACACACACACACACACACACACATATATATATATATATATATATATATATATATATATATTACTCTTGCTCTCAATGCTAGTCGATCCACTCTTCAGCCAGCCACCCACCCACTCACCCTGTCCTCTTCGCTAAGCAGTCTACCTACCCCTAGTGCATTGTACTCATGTCAAGTTAAACGACTGATTTCACCCAGGTCGAGGAAAATCCGAGCCCTGAAAGGAGAGTCGGTGTCACAAATCGCAGGACAAGGTTTTACTTACCATAACAGGTAGGTATATCCAAGGATTTCTCGACTACTGCATCTAAGGATATATATACATATATATAAACGATTTAGTAACCTGATTAGTAACGCCGTACGTTCTTCTCCAGTTACTAACGAGTAGGGAAATTTCAAGGAAAGTTTACCCGCCTCGGGAGTAATAGTTAACCTGGTAGAGAACCCGTAGATAATAGGTCGATATTAACAAGACATAAGATATCGTATCGATGAAGCATCGGAAGGTAGGAAATCAAATGGATATAATTATTAGGCCTGACCAAATGGTTCTCCAATTGTCGCGAGGACAGTCGTAGAAGAGTTTTCTCTGGCAAAGAAGCAAACTTACCCGGCACGGGGTAGCCGTAGCAAACGGAACGAAACAGAACGAGATGGAATGGAATGGTACGGGGTGGGACAGGATAGGGACAGTGGTGCCTGTATTTATAGTATGGATTGTGTCTGCTTGGCAGCCAGCCACTAAGCGGACATCTTGGTCCATAGGAAGCGAATTAAAGATGCTGCCTGCGTGCCTGTACGGTCATCTCGACGATATCGTATCGATATAAGAAAGAGTTCGAGATGAAAAAAAATGTTTTTAATCATACTCGAAAAAAAAAAATCTCGAGTATCTCAATTAAGATAACCAGGCCAGGGTCGTATGGCGATGTTATCGGTGTATGCGAAGATCCAGCACGGATCTGAAATCGAATAGATGAGATTGAGATGGATGGGGAGGTAAAGAGTGTGGCCACTGGACCAGAGGGAGATGCTTTTATTAGACTTCGAGCATCTTCGCCAAATAGGGACGCACTCACAATGCCTCGGCGAATCTAAAATAACCCGGGAGTCTTCCTTTCGGTCTTTCAGTCGCGCATTGCCTGCGAGTCGATGCACTCGTCTCATGCAGACGAGGTCGAAGGTCGGCGGGATCGCGATTTTCAACGTTTCCAAGGGGAGGCCCCGTTTCAACCCAGGGATGATTACGGCTTATTTTCGTCGTATAACGTACCAAGCTGCCCTTCCCCGTTACTGGTACACTTGCAAAAATGCCGGACTCGGAGTCCCTTTTCGTCCAGGAAATTCTCAGACTCCGAGGCCAACGTCCTTATATTCTGTTTTTCCAAGAGTTTAAACCAGGCTGCGATCCAATGGGATTCAGCTGAACTTTCAACGTCCTGCCTATACCGGCCGTGTATATGGGCGAGAAGGGCCGACGACGTAGGAGACACCTCTGGTTTGTTTTCACCGCGACTCTGACAGTTACCCACGCGAAATGACTAGTGGGATTATACGGGATTAGTGGTTTCGTAGCCACTTCGACTCCCGACTGCGCTAACTAAACCTCGAACTTCTCAGCAAAACCTGGAAACCCATTACCGTGGTTTGCCTAACAAATGCGTCGGGCTTAGCTATCGCGAGGACGTTGAGAGGAGGCGAAATTTTATCATGGAGACTTGCCAGACCTACGTAACCCCACATTTACAGACAGTGGCGACCTCTACTTCCGGAAGTAAAAAATACCCCAAAAATATCAAGCTAGAATCTTCTCGATGAATACCAAGGCTTAGAGCAAAAATCAAATCGACCAATTTCTTTCTCTGGGAAGGTGGAAGGGATCACGCATCCCTCTTTTCAATAGCCGGCCAATGTAAGCTGCAATTTGAAATGGTCCATCGGATGGGCAATTTCTAGCGGAGCGGATGCTGCTCGAAATTACCTACACGCAATAGTATATGTATGTATATATATTTGTATACAAACTATACAATCGATGTATCTATATACAATACTGTATACTGTATATGCAATACATATTGTCATTGCTATATTATGTATCAGGTACAATATAGACCTACCTGTCGGATTAGCTAAGACGATTGGGAATATTTGATTCTGCTAACAAATCAATTGAATAACATACAGGATATGACGTACCTGATGTTAATACACTTATGATCCCATTAACTGTATGAAATTCGGGTCAACCTCAATAACGCTGGAAGCATCAGCCAATAACTAGAAATATATTTTCTCCATAATACCCAAGTATCGCCGAACCATTAACTAGAATCACGACGATACAACATTTCCAAGCATTCCTTCGTACACGTAATAAAATTTTAATGCCTTGAAATTTTGTTTGTCATAAATTTTCTGCAAACAAGTATAATTAATCGACAGGCATTATTTCTGTTTTCTGATACCTGCCTGGAATTAGCCGTTGGCTCTGATGTACGACGCCGTTGGATTTTAAGGCTAATTGAATCGAATCACAGTCAGCGAAGCGTGACGCCTAGAAAACATTATCCGAATCCAATTAGCAAGGATTGATTAGATGTTTACTTCCATCTCTGTATACATTTGGTAATAGGAGACAAGTGATTAAAAAATTGCAATCGCCATCAGAAAGTAAACTCAAAGGTATAAAGAGAGTCATTCCATTATTTCAATTTGGCAAATCAAAATCAAGTCCCTCTACCGCCATAGAGATGCCAATATAATATAAAAGTAGTATGAAGGATCGATAGCAAAGAGATATGCCACCTCTGATATCCCACGAGATCAATCGACGTTTATCTCTTGTCTGATAAGGTCGCGCATTTGATAATATCAGAATATCGAATTAGCTTCCCGGACGAATGATTTCAAGAGACCCCATAATACTTGAACGAAATAGACGAAAATTTGAATAAGATGCAGTGGCAGAGTGGGTGCCTTTGATGCACGCCTCGATACATACGTTATCCGGTTAATTCTTTGTGGTTGGGCACGCAAACGATACGGGAAGTGACGTCTCTTTTGTGACAGGTGGCCCGTACAGTTTATAGGCTCCGGTTAGGCACGAGTTTCGGTTTGCGTTTCAGTAATGTTTGACTGACCAACCGGAAGGTTATCATCCTGAAGTAGCTCGTGTGCACTATTCTAGGTGGAAGTCATAAGGGAGAATATGTACCTGATTGATACAAAATTTCATCCCCCTACAACGACAACGAGTATTCCTGTCCAGAGGATCCATTGAACTCCAGATTGTTTTGTTTCTTCGGATACGTACTGTTGTGCTTTATTTTCGACAGAGATGTTAGGTCAAGTAAAAATATTTCTAATGTCGTTACAAAATCCTGACAGACTGTCAGGAAGTTCTGACAGCCTTGAAGCGCCGTAACACGGTAGCTTCGTAACTTATTCAAAGGGATAGTAGTTTATCGGTATGGCAGAGAGAGAGGAAGAGAGGATAGAGTTCTCCGTAAGGTTTACGGGGCTTCTGGTTATATGTATGGTATCTGGTAAAAAAGACGTATATATCACAAGGCAACTCTCGGTGATTCGTTGTACAGTATACTTCAAAGAGTGTGAGCTCCCACTCGGTGGTGGCCACCTTCGCGAGTGTGCACGGTTAGGTGACACGCAAAGAGATTATTTTTAGTTCAATTTGTCGCTCGAATAAAGCCATGAAGCGACATAGCGCTAAAGACTGCGTTGGAAGTTTCGCAGGGAGCGCCACGACGAGACGTATCCGTATTACGTATTATACGTACGTGCAGACGTGTAAAAAATTGCGCACACGCTGCGATGCTATAGGTCGTTTCAGAAGAAGCTCCAAGAACCATGCAAGTGGGTGTCAACAAAGTTTCGTACGTCCAACAACTGTCAGGACCCCGTTATATGTCCTCCGTGCGTAGCGTCAAGTAAATTTTATAAATCCCGCCTGCTCTTTACCGTCGGCCAACAACGGGAGAGGTGCGACGTTTAAATAAAAATTACTGCATGGGAAGAGTCATACGTCAAGTAATGCCGTGTTCGAATATCTTTGTATAGGTATCCAAGAAGCATATTGTTTTTGTGACGAAATATAATCCTCATGCTTTGAATAGGAATTTTGTAATACTATTGTTTTGAATGTGTGACTGTACTTTGATATACTATTTATATCTATAGGGATTCTAGTTATTAGCTAGTAGCTGGTTTACTATACCTGCTCAGGTATAGTGGATTGGTGAAGGATTCTATTCACGTGTAGTTCGCACGTAATGTAGGCTAGGATGTGGTCAGTGAAGCATCAGATGCGATAGCAGTGGCGGTCATGGCCGTCGTTAAGCGGCGTACACACAGAGGCAGTAGTAAAGCTTCCCTTGGGGAAAATTGCAATCGATAAGCCAGAAACTGGCCTGCCGGTAACGTTCAGATTCTCGGATTGGCTTCTATGTTTATGCGCAAGTTCACTGTTTACCCGCTATAGCCACTTCGAACGGGAGACTGACTGGAACTGGTTGGGGAGAGGGAAGAGGGAGGAGTGGGGGAGGCTTACACTGGGACGCATCAAAGAGTTACCGATCATTCTGAAACGAGGGTGTTAATTATGTTTATCGAAAACAAAATTGCCGATCAAATCGCATCTCGTTCTATTCGTGAAATGAGATAAAAATAATCAAACCAGAGACCATTATTGAGTCACGTGATTTCCCTTTTATCGATTACGTTACAGTATTTACGCTTGCAGGCTTTTAGGCTTTTGATATAAAATTAATAGTGTGTATAGTATTACAGCTATGCTACTCGTAAATAGCCGTTCGTTACTGGTAGTATTCTATTGTGTGGACGAAGCTTTAACACATTCCGAGTCGAAATCAATAAGCCGATTATTGGTCGCGTTTGACGGAGATTACATTGCTTTGAATTGACACCCTGTCAGGGACTTGCACACGATCCAATCCTTCAAGTCTCGATGATGGACGGATGTCCGTTCCAGTTAGTGTTAATTAGTTTTTCAGTATGATCTATATAGGAATTTCGAATAGGAATAATATAGTAGGATTCTTTAAGGTGAAAGGGTATTATGGAAATGGTACATTCTGAATTCTGTTGTATCTCATGGAGGACTTCTTAATTTTAAAAACAGATAATGAGATTAATGGTAATTATGATATCCCATATGATCCAGAGACATCCAGAGTTTAATTTGGTTTAATACCGTTGCGATAAAATTACTCGTGGTGAGACGAGTAAAACTTTTATTTCGCTACAGATGGCGCCACTGTGTGTAGCATTATCGCACTAGTAGATCTCTTTATTACCGGCAGAGTCTAGAATCGATTGGATCTACTTGGTCGGTAATGATTTTACCATTACGGAATGATCGTTGGTTACTGTTATGGAGTTCGGGTGTGTCATGGTAACGTGTAATTTGGAAAAGCGTAAAACCAATGAACGACGACGATTGAAACAAGAGCAATACGCAAACAAGATCGTCATAAAAATTTTCGGAAATAAATTTTGGCAAGAACATCAAGATAAACGTGAAATTTCAGGAATATCGTCTCTAAATTAACAGTATCAAATACCTTTCGCATTTATTACGAAATCTTGACTTTCGATTGATAAGCAGTTTTGTGATTTACCGGATTCACGGTTTCTTTCGGTCATCGCGTTAGAAGACCATACTTGGATAACAGCCGACTCCATTACGAATATTTTATTTTATTATCCTTGAAACTTCAAGTCGACATCATGGGTCAACAAGTGGGACGAATGCCCGATACTTGGGAAGAACTTATGGAAGAGAGGGATCGCGTTCTTCATTGGAGCTCTGAAGTCATAGCCAGAGTCGCTGATAACATACGTGACGAGGATACTTTCCTTATGGATTATGATAATACGAAACTGGACGCTAAGATCGATTCGTGGATAGAAAATAATAAGAAGCGTATAGAACCTATAATTAGCAAATTGCCATCGTCAAAGTCAGAATGCACCGATTTAATTTCTGCAGGAACTGCCAAGGTTTACTTGGGATATATTATTAAAGTTAATTAATAATACATCGTTATTATACAAAAAAAAAACGTTATTTACAGATATGCGACGAGACTAAACAAAAAATGCGTAAGGACTATGAGAGCGCTTATGGGGACTTGAAGAAATTTACAAAAAGAGTGGACGAGCTTGGTCAGGATGAACAAAAAATTCACAATGAGATTCAACAGCTGGAAGGTAGTTGCGCCAATGATGTGAAAAAGTTTCAGAAGAAATTCGGTCCGCTGCGTCTTAAAGTGTTTAACAATCTCAGAACCGGTGAAAAAATGCTCTTCGAAGATAAAAAACTGAAAACCGCGTTCACAAAGAAGGTTTTTACTTTCTCTATTGAGAGTTAACGTCCCGTCTCTAATATTTACTCCGCTCTATTCTTCTTGACAGATTTACGATATCGATCACAAATACATGAATGATTGCGCCAAGAAGTTTGACAAGCTGACAAAAGACTACGAGAAGTGCGTGGCAGGAAAATGAGGCTTTACGGGTCCAATGGAAACAGACATTTATGAATAAAGGTTTTTCTTGGCTCTTTAACAAGAATGAATTACCATTGCTATAGTCGGACTAAGTTAATTATCTATCCAACGCTGTATCACCGAAAATCCATATGAATCAATGAAATAATATTAAAAATTAACTGCAAAAGTCATTCTCTGTATTAAAATGAACGCGAAAGACCGTTTCGAAAGCGATAACGTCTTCGTTGTCGTCTTCGCCGTCGCTAAAGAACTGACACCAGTATCAGGAGAGTATAAAGCTACCAAGAGTGTTTTCTAAATCAACGACTCGCAGCCCCGACCTAGCCGTTAGAGATCTTAGTACCAGGCAAACATGAGAACACACAGTATGACGAATGAAATGAAATAAAATGAGTAAGGAAAGAACATTATATCTAGGTAAGCTATAGTCAGTTCAGGAGTTCAATGTGGTTTTTGACAGATCAAAGTCCTATAGCAAAATACACATAGCTCTGCATAAAACGTGTATCACTGATTATGTATTACCGCATGTACATGATTTTATACTGAAATCAGCAAAAATCTACGTGATATAATGAAAAACCGCATTTTTCTTTCTCTAGAGTTTATTATTTTTAAACTGTCAAAAAAAACACCTAACACGTGGACCGACTATACTCTTGATAATCCTAGCTAATATAAAATCTAGAAATTGAGTCTTTCTTAAGAAACGAATACCTGATTTTAATTTCTTTTTTCATATCACAAATTTGTTTATCCGATTCAAGGAATATTTAGTTGAAAATCCTGCCACAGCATATCTATGTACGAGCCTTGACCGTCTTACTTTAAATGATCTATAAAACACTAAAAAAATCATACGCCAAAGCCTCAAACGACCTAGGGAACATCTTCAGGAACCAGAGGAAGTCTTCGTAACCACAGCACGAATTAGGCACGTCGCTCACATGCCGTGAATTTGCATTATTCGAGCGCGGGCAACAGGAGAGTAGATGGCTCGCGAAGTTTCTCCCGAGCAAAACCGATTTTCTTGGGTGCACGTTACGTATGGACTTTAGCAAAGTTCCTCCGCGAGAGCCAGGTTAACTCCAGTGGGAAAACCAAGGGGAATAGAAGATAGCAGGGGTGTGACGAAGTTGGTATCAGCAGTAGCAGCAGCAGCGTCGGCAGCAATGAGAGAATGAAGTCAAGTAGGTATAGGAGAGGAGAGACCTTCTCGCGGAGCACGTGGAGAATTCTCATATCCAGGATCCGATATCGTCTTGGGCCATACTTCTCTGGCTCTCCGTTTCAAACAGAAATGGCGACTCGCTGCTGGCAATCATTACGAACGAGGAGAGCAATGGCTGGCGTTCTGGGTGTAGCGTCGAGTTTAGTTCCAGGTGGTGAGTTTCAGGTCGGCATCGAACCTACCTGACTTCCGCAATCTATTCAGGCGCGTAAAGAGAGCGCCTGTAAACGTGGTGGACTCGATTTCACTGATGTCGTTGGGGTAGGCTCTCTCGGAGACTCCTTGTATTAGGAGAGTAGAAACGGCATGCGGGTCTATCGCTTCTGCCGAGTGCCTTAGCTTCGTGGATAGGTGGTGTCACTACGTGTGCTACGGCTATCGGGGTCTTCTCCAAATCCGATATCCACTCGGAGAAGGCACCTGGGGTTGCGCGAATTCATCGGGAACACGGTGCTTAACCGCGAAGCAGCTTTCGGACGGAAAACGCAACGTTAACCACGACGCCGCGGTAGCAACGGCGGTCGCTAGCGGCCCATCTTTATCAGGAGACCAGGAGGTTATGGAAGTTGCTTTCATTTGCGTTCACATTTCTCAATATTAATTTAGATCAATGTATTCGTAAGGAGGTTTAATAATTTATGGGATCATTTCTTTTACGACGACATCCTGGAGTAACGGGTTGATTTGTCTTGAAAAAAAAAAAAAAAAAAGAAAGACTACTGAATACTTTTTCAGTATCTCGTATGGACTTGAACCTGCCTTTTTCAATTTTCTAGACCGATACTCTGTTGCTCGGCTACTTGGCAATATGGGAGATGATTTTTTTATTGTATAATTCGTAGTAAACGTCATTGACTTGCTGCGAAAGCAATAATTGAGGGAATTCTATCAGGAGAGCATATGGAGTGTGAGGTGATCTAGGGAATCTGAGCTTCGTCACTTTGCCACGAAAATCGTCAGATCTATGAAGTTTATGCTATATAGGGAATAATGATTTTTATTTGTTTTCTCATTAATTAAAATAATAATTAATGGACAATTATTAAAATTATATTGTTATACAAGGCAAGGTATCTATTGGAATAATTTATATGTAAAAATAAATAATATTCCCTTCGTCGAGACACGTTTTATCCAACGGGCCAATGCGTACGAATGATTTTTTATAAACCATTCATAAAAATATGGAATTTTGCAATTATAAAACTTTCTCATAATCATATTAATTGTAATGCACATTTGTAATAAGAACTTCGCTACCTTCTGTAGCCGTGATCGTTTATGATTTTCATATTTATTATCCTCTTGATACGACACCTTGGTTAGGACCCTACGTTGTGCCTATAGTGACCTGTAGTAAACTAGGTTCCAATTCTGATCAGAGCAATGTGCAAAATCACATTGTTACGGTGAAAGAATTTTTTTTCGTCGGAATAACAATATTTTAATAATACAAAAATTACAGGCATATAATGACAAATAGTAAATTTAATCATAAGCTGTTAAATACATTAACTTATTTATATAAATTATAAAATTTTCATTATCGTTCAAATAACCGTGCCGAATATTTTAGTATTGCTCAATCATTGCGACTCGATGTGGTGCAATGCATAAATGAAATGGATTGAGACCACCAAGGAATTTGCCACGAACAAAAAGTATGTTAATAAATAGTCAGCAGATTCCTTAATACTAAAGCTATAAATCGAAGATGCAATCATGACCTCCCGCTCGTAAGAATTTGACAGTCAAACCGGAGTGAAAATTTAATTCAACATGAACGTGAGACTTTATCCGTGTATATTACTTTGTGCATTGTCATATCTAAGTAAGTACGGCAATAGTATTTTATTTACAAAATTAATGTATCATTACTCTTACGTGAACAAAATCCTTTAGCATCTGGAGGTGCTTTGCGAACTGATAATGCTGGTGCATGCATTGAACTATGCACTGGTTGCGATGGAACAGCCACATTTGAAAACGGATACTGTGAATGTCAAATCGATAATGATAATAAGAAAGGTATTTATTTCGAATGGAATTTAATTACGGATAATTACAATTACGTGATATTTAATAATTACAGGAACTGACTGCGTTAACAGAATGAGGAGACAGGGAGGAGAACTGGGAATGGATTTGGTTTCTTGTGACGAATTGGGTGGTGACCGTCGTGCACGCTGTTTACTTGCTTCACGAAGACGTTTTGGTGCTGGTACTACTAATATTTCATTATTTAATTTATCTTTACATTATAGTGTATGATTTTTTTTTTTTATTAACTACAGCCGATGTAGACCTTGTGGCTAGATACTTTATGAATGGTGGAGCTTTGTCTGCGCTGTCACCCTTTGCACTAGGAAGCAATTCTTTGATCGGTGCTAGCAATGCTGCAGAAGGTAGTTACAATCAAATAGGTACAAATAATAATTTGATGAGTGCATCTGAAAAAGCAAAGTCTTCACCTCAAAATTCAAATAATGGACAAGAATCAGTTGTGGGATCACAATCCAGTAAATCGTCAGGAATGTCTCCTATAGTGTCTCAAACTCATCAATCTGCTTTGCCTGGAATGCCTCTTCAGTCAGTAGCAATGAATAATCCTTCGGTAGGAGCTTCAAATATGCAGTTTGGAAATGCACTTCAGCACATGATAGGTGCAGCAAACCCTTGGTCAGGTCCAATGATACAAAATGGTTTGGGCAACCCTCTTGCAAACTCCTTGGGCAATCCTATGGGCATGTTAGGACAATTAGCGAATCCAAATGCTCTTATAGAAGCTGGTGCTGCAATGTTTAATCCACACAATCTACAGGCTATGTCTAATATGCTACTAGGACTGGGTAACGTTCCAGGATCAGGTATGATTGGCACAGCGAATCCTATGGCAGCTTCGGGTCATTCGCTAGGTCAGCAGATGGTTGGTGCTGCTCATGAGGATCCTAATCAAACAAACATGGTAATATATATATTGATACACTTTCTTTTCCTGTATGTTCATATTTGACAAATGTTTTCTTAGGTCGGATCTGATAACCAAAATATGGTTGGTGCACCATTGGGAGCAACCTGTCTGGGATCATCTCATCCACATGGATCTGATAGTATGCTTGGTGCATCTAATTCAAACCAACAATTGGATGTAGGAGAATTGCATCAAATGCAGGGACATTCCTTTATGCAAAATCCACAATTGGGCGCTGCTATCCCGTCTTATCCATTTAACGCACCTCAGTTTGGTAGTGGAAATCCACAATTAGGTGCTGGTATTCCTTCGTATGCATTTAACGCACCTCAGTTTGATAGTGGAAATCCACAATTGGGTGCTGGTATTCCTTCGTTTGCATCTAATACACCTCAGTTTGGAGTTGGAAACTCACCATTGGGATTCCCAAATTTCCAAAATCAACCAATGCCTGGGTACAATTCTCAGTATAATTCTTTCGTCGGGGCATCACCAGGGGGATCTTCTTGTGCAGATCAGAGTTCCATTGTTGGACAATCAAATCAAAATAGCTCTGCCAACAAGGCTGAAGAATCTCAATCATCTATAGTGGCAAAATCAAATTCAGATGGTAATAGTGATCCTGAAACTTTAGAGAAATCCAAAAGTCCGGAAAAGAAGCTTAAAAAGTCGTTAAAGGATTCGAAATTGGGTGCTGCCCTTTCAAAGAAATTGAAGGACATAGTATCAGCTCCAAATCCAAATTCCTCAAAAAAGTCAAATACTGATAAAGAAACTGTTTCACTATGCAATTCTGAGATAGGAGAAAGTTCATGAAGTGATACTCCAACTTATACAAAATAATATTTCAATATGTAAATCTATACAATTGTAACTGTAATTTATTTATTTGTATGATATATCATATGTAAAATATGAGAAAATGCATGGACTTTATTCATATGTAATATCATAAATTATTAAATATATTTTAACAGTATTAAACTAGCCTTTTTTTTTACAAAAACAGCACCAGTCATATTTTAATAGATATATTTAATTGTTTACATTATAAATTAATCTTTTATCACAATAGAGATAAAAATTTAACTCATGTAAGTTCCAGCAAAATATTAGTATTTCAAGATGTTTTAAATGTACTTTATCTTCGACCTTTGCCTTTTCCCTTTTTGGATGAAGATGCTGAGGGCTGCGTTGACTGTTCGCTGCTACTCTGCTTGCCCTGACGCGTCTTCAGCTTTGGAATGGTAGTCCCTAAATGTTCCAATAACGAATCTCTCGTTGGAAAATCATTATGGAATGGAGTGCCATCGTCATTTTTCAATTGTACGCGAATCCTCCCTCTGTATAATAATTCCTTGCTCCGCTCTTTTGGATGCAGTTTATTTTCTACTCCAACTTTGAGTCCCGCAGCTAACAAGACATCACGGATTTCCTGATGTGTTGGATTTTCAACACACCTATCCTTTGCCAGCTTGCGTCCTTCTGCTAAAGTCTTCTTACTATTCAAATAGACTGGATAGATGCACACCCACCTGTAAAGATCAAAAAATTATATTACTTCAACATTAATTACATTGAGTATATTCAAATAATATTACAAACTACGGGATTTTGTCAGTTAATGACAATATGAGGTTATAAAGCAGATGTTATGTAGAATAATACTTTTAACAACTGAGCCTTGGCAAAATTGTATAGTTATGGCTGTCCAACGATATGCGAATTCGATATAGAAGAAAAAATTTATTTTTTAAACCAATACTTACGTACCTTTCACGATCACTATGTTTTTTAGACGCATTCCACACTAGCGCCATGTTTATTTTACACTGCCTGTCACACTCTACGCATGCAGTAGAATATCATATGGATGATCGTATTATGGCTAAATATTGCAATTGCAAAACGGATAATCGTTGACAAGAATAAACATAATATTTATGTAAACAGATTGAAAACAACAATTAATTCATATTCAAAGGTAAAAGGGCTCAAAAATAAATACGATTATATCAGTATTCAATATAAAAAAAAAACATTGCACTTTAATTTTTTCTGCTCAACCGAATGAAATTGACGTATCTACAATAATGATCATAAAAAAAAGGTGAAAAATAATAAAATATCAGATGTATAGTTTTGTAAAACTACATTTTTTTAGAGTGAGCAGAGGTATTTTAATTACAAAGGCTATTAAAAAACAGGGAGAATCTGTAATATATGATATTCTTGGAGGATTAGAAAAGGCCATGATGAAACGATAGAATGATAGTCATGATCAAAGGAGAAAGATGTCTATTGCTAAAATTGCGCGGTAGTTATGGAAGAGACCATCTTTAGGCAAGAAGGAATATACACGCGTGCGTAAGTGCCACATAGTTGTCTAAAACTGGCCTTTACTTGCGCCGACCCGAGCCTAGCCGTAGGTTGCTTACTGTTTTAGCAAAGCTTTATTATATAGTAAAGTACATGGTTGCCACGAGTGCCCAAAGGTGACAAGGGACCTGCGGTAAGGGAATAAATATTCGCCCAGAAGCATGGATATTCCTTGGCCGGCTATCAGTTTCGCGCGGTAGAATATGTTGCGGATTCCACATGCATTAACGTCGAGGTGGAGTTTCGTCAACGGCATTCGACGCGTGTTCCCTGGCTCTTGTGGAAGCGGCCAATGAGATCACAGCGTTTTCGCCAATCTAGTGTCTGGCTCTAACAGAAAAGCCAATAGGAGCCGCTTCAGCGCCGCCATTCTGTTGAGTTTCTGGCACGCCCTACGACTTCCTGCATTGTCCTTCTTTCCGGGATTCTCTGCGAGGAAGGATGGCTCAGAACAATTATTTCGGGTTTACACACGGCGGAACGCAATATGGGTACGAATTCGATTGAATACCAATAGCGTTAAGTGATTAGCTTTAAGTGTGGCGGATAAATCAGTGAGAAGCGGTATCCTCGCAGGCGATAGACAATGGAGAAGCTCGGTGCACGCGAGCTTTGCCGGTCGGACCGCCATTTCTCTATTCGGCTATAGCGTCCATCGAGCGTCTCTTGATGCGTTAACGAGAGCGCCGAACTTTGCCGTTGACTTTCGTCCTTCTTCCCTTCTAGTCCTTCTTTTCCTCTTACTATTATTGATATCCTTTTCCACACCGGGTACTTTGTTCTATTGCATCTTCTCTTGGAAACAGGGCGACCAGCGCAGCCGCCTATCAGACCGGCCAAGCGGGATACGCGGTAACACCAGCGGCCACAGCGGCCACATACACGCAGCGGCCTGCTGCCGCCGCGGCCACTGGATACGAAACTTATCAAGCAGCGGCAGCGGCAGCTGCCACTGGGACGACATACGCCGGTAAATCTTCTGTTGTGCTTACATCATATGGACTCCAATCTACTGACTCGCAACTGCAAGGGACTTACCGTCGTTTCTATTCTCCAGCCGCGAATCCGGGTACCGTAGCGCAAACATACGACTACGGATACGGGAGGGCTGCTCCTGCAGCCACCTATGACGCCACCAAAACTTATTACCAACAACCTGCAGCAGCAGCTGCAACATACACAACTACTGAGACCCATTATCAGGCAGCGAAACCTGCTTACAGCACGACCAGTGCCTATACAGGTACTGCAAGACAAGCTACGACTACTGGACAAGCTAAAACTTACCAAGCCTCGAGTACAGTTTACCAGCAGTCCAATCCAACGCAAAGTGCCACCTATTCTTCAGGCTACACAGCACCAGCAACACCGGCAGCCACTGCTTCTACAGCGACAAATAGTAAGTTTCTTTAATGTATATATGCTCGCTATTGTGCTGACGCCAAGTACTGTTTGTTACTACGTACGTTCATTCTCAAAGGAATTTTGTCCTTCGAACGAACCAACGATATGAAATTGACCCTCTGATTTTCGGATTGATATGTCGAAGAAGTGGAAGGGCGAGAAATGACGAGACGATGACGAGACCGACCGTGTGTTTGTCTATTCTGAATCTTAAGGACGCAAGTATTTTGTGTCCTAGGATGATGGTCGTGACTCTCACACGTGCATGATGATTCGGCAATCCGATCTCTTGATTAAATATCACTTCCACTTCTGGATGAACTTGTTGCAGTAGAAGTAAATAAATAATCCAAAGTCGCTCAATTTATTTGATTTTCGTTGAGCGCTCGCGATACGTTTGCCATTCTTTCTCGCGCGGATCTTGCAATTATTAGTTAACGAGAAATCGAATGTAAAGTTGTTTCGTAAATTGAAAAATTCGACTCCTCCCA
The DNA here is from genome assembly GCA_030142595.1 of Trachelus iudaicus. Classification (NCBI taxonomy): domain Eukaryota; kingdom Metazoa; phylum Arthropoda; class Insecta; order Hymenoptera; family Cephidae; genus Trachelus; species Trachelus iudaicus. The sequence goes on from JARQTH010000252.1 coordinate 98,460, forward strand.
AGTTTGAGGTTTCAATTTCATTTCCCCTAGAAACGGCGAGTACAACGTATTCCGGCTACGACGCAGCGCTTTATAGCGCTGCGACTATGTATGTAGCCCAACAGAGTGCAAACAGCAATTCGACTAACCAGAAGACTGGAGGTTGGCAGGGCTACGGACGGAAGGGGTTCGGAGCTGGCGGTGGAGGAATGAAACCGATGCGGCCGAAGCAGCCACCGAAACCTCAGCAGCTGCACTATTGCGACGTCTGTAAGATCAGCTGTGCCGGTCCCCAAACGTATCGCGAGCACTTAGAAGGTCAGAAACACAAGAAGAAGGAAGCGTCCCTCAAGGTGCCACAGCAACCGCCAGCTCGTGGAGCTGGAAATTCTCTACGTTGTGAGCTCTGCGATGTCACCTGTACCGGCAACGATGCCTACGCAGCCCACATCAGAGGCGCCAAGCATCAAAAGGTCGTTAAACTGCATACCAAACTTGGGAAACCCATCCCTAGTGCAGATCCGACCGTCCTTAATCCAAAACCAGCCGTGGCAGTTAAAACGGCGACTACTAAAAAACCAACAGTCACGGCGACACCAAAAATCAACTTCGTCGCCTGTAAGTATGACTTGTCTGTACGCATAAATTCTGCTCTACAGAAGGGATCGTGCTACAAATATTTTCCTTTTGTGAATTTGCAGCTGGTAATTTAGGCACGGTGAATACAGGTCAGCCAGTTGAAGTCAAGACAGAGGAAGCAGCTGTTGAAGACACTGTCGAGGAAGCCGTGGTCGACGAGAAAGACATACAGCCAGTAGGACAGGAGTACATTGAAGAGAACAAATCGGAGGATGGAAAAATCATAAGCTTTAATTGTAAGCTATGCGAGTGTCGCTTTAATGATCCTAATGCAAAGGATATGCACATGAAGGGCAGACGCCATAGATTCGCCTACAAGAAGAAGGTTAATCCGGATCTCGTCGTTGATATGAAGCCAAGTCTCAAGCAGAGAAAGATGCTCGAGGAGAAGCTTCGTAGACAGCAAATGAGAGATGAATATATGAGACGTAGAGAAGAAATAAATCAGTTGGGACCCATGGGACCTATGGGCCCAATGATGGACGAGGAGATGATATATTGGGAAGAGAGGCGACGGTACGAAGAGGAATGTGAATATTATGAATGGTATAGACGTTATGGACGCGGTCCAGGTGCTCCTCCAATGCCAAGACCATTCCCCGGACCTCCACCTATGATGATGTTCCCTGGACCTCAGAGACGACCGGATTCTTCTGACGACAAACACGTTCTGGCTCATCATTCGACGATTTATCCCAAGGAAGAGGAACTGCAGGCAGTTCAGAAAATTGTTTCGCACACTGAGAAAGCTCTGAAGTTTGTTTCAGACACTTTAGCCGAAACTAGTAAGTATTCTTTGCTTCCGCTTAACTTTCACTCGTTCAATATAATTTCATGTAAAATACATCTCGTCTCAAGGCGACGATCTTGCTTCAGGTAAGAAACTGCCACCTGCAGCAGCTCCAAACGCAACGGCACCTGTGACTGCTGCACCTCCGGTAGCTGCTGCCGCTACAACCGCACCCTTGGCTGCCCCCACGACCACGACCACAACTACCACCAGCAATACGACAACACCACCAGTTAACACGGACATTGTTAAGAAAGAAGAGGGAGAGAAGAAGAAAGCGACCACGCCGCAGAAGGAGGACGGAAGTGACGGAAACCTCTTCTCGTTCCAAAAGGAAAAAGAAGATTCAAGAATACTTCGCGGTGTGATGCGCGTTGGGAATCTTGCCAAGGGTCTCTTATTGTCCGGAGACAACCACGTTTGTCTTGTAGTACTGTGCGCTGAAAAGCCAACCAGGTAGATGCCGTCCGAAGTTCAGCATTATATATATATATATTTTTTTTTCCAAAAGAAAATAACAAATCCGCAAATTTGAATTTCAGAACGTTGCTGAATAAAGTTGCTGAGATTTTACCAGCACAGCTGAAAAGCGTCGCTCCAGATGATACTTACAACGTGGGGAAACATCCGGAATCTGCTGCGCTAACGGTGTCTGGTGGAACTGTAACTGTAAGCGTGACACTGACGAGTCCATTGATGCGCGAGACGCCGAAGACACCAACACCAGCAGGTGATTCAATCGTTTGATACTAATGACGACGGCCAAGAAAAGGATAACGCGTATAAGGATGTCATGCATATAAGGATCTCACGAGAAGAACTGCCTGTAGAAAAAGCACATTTTTTATTTTCTCGACAGTTTTGCCTCGCTACTAGCGGCCCAAACGGTTTCTCTAATTTCGTTTGTTCTTTTCATGGCCTGGAAGATTTTCTGTAAATTTTTTTTAAGCACCAGGAAGCCGCGGTGGCAGCCAAGGACAACAGGGGTTGCCAGTATGTGTACATACGCTCGCAGGCATAATGACGTTAACTTCCTTCTCGATACAGCTGCACTTTTAGTGTGTCCACGAAATCTTTTATTCCAAAAGAATGCTTAGACGAGCGTGAAAGCGTTGATCGGTGTCGTATCGCGTGAAGGTTCTTCGACGGGAAGGATAGCAATAATAAAACCGGAAGTGATTAAACGCAAGAGAAACGTGATCAATAGGTTAAACTAGAGCATGATTCTTCTCTTTTGATCGACACGGCACTTTCGTTCGTTATCTTTAATTTCATAGGAAAGTCCGTAAATTATTATCTTCGCTCGTAAATACTTTATACGCGCGCGCATAAATTCGTAAGCCGTCGGAAGTCCAATCTTCCAATGAGAATTCACCTTCGAAGAAGAACCACTCGAGTCATCACGCTTAACGTGGACACGCTTTCGGATACGAAAACAACGCTGAGGCAATTTTAAAACTATGGACTTTTTGATCATGCATAAACAATGAAAATACACCCTCTATACAATATCGTCGAGTGCCGTAAGCTCGACGGTGTCGATACTCTCGTGCGTTATCTCGAGGCCCTGGCTACGATTTTGATCTCGTGATTGATTGTGCTACTCCCAATGAATGATGGGTCGGTAACACTATCAAAATTCATCCGAGATTTTTCGATCGTTCCGCAGGGAAGAAGGAGGACGAATACGAATAAGAGAGTTTCGCGCGTCGCTGCGTACTACATTCGAACGTAATTAATTTTATTCCGTACGATGACATGTTTTGTCGGATTTTTTTTTTCTATCGCTCTCGGGCGAACCTGCGCTTGAGTTGTTGGAATGCGTATAAAACAGATAAATAGATGAAATAGTACAAGAACAACAAGAACAAAGAGAACGAAAGAAAGAAAAGCAAATGAGATTATAAAATAGAAAGAAAAAAAAAAGAAAAGAAAGAAATAGAGGGACACTCCCAAGCTCTGGGCATGATCAAACACTCTAAGTGTTGTCTAAGCGTGTTGTGCTTTCTTTGTTGGAATCTCAGATAATGCTGGACAACAGCAACAGGGAGCTGCACAGCCGCAAACGACGCCGGCGACGCCTGCCGTGACCAAACCAGACCCACCAGACGTACTTCCCAAGGCTAAGTGTTTGGAGGCTTTAGCTGCACTCAGGCATGCCAAGTGGTTTCAGGTTTGAATCAATCAACTCTCAGTTCAAAGGTTTCAAATTGTCTAAACGCCAATCTTCGGCGAGATCGCTCGTTTCGTACGTTCGTTTCGCTTCTATGCTCACTCGCAGACTCATTCGCGTACAATTTTTCTGTTTTATTCTCTCTTCTAACCCGCGTCACGCGTACAACTTTGTCCTTCTATATCTCTAATGTATACGAGAAAGAGAAAAGAATAAGAAGAGCAGTCTTAGAACTTCCAGCCTTGTGACAATTTTATTTTATGATTATCAATCCTGTTGTGGCATGTATCGGCCTGAACGATGCTTGTTTGCTCGCATTTGATGCCTGATTATTCTGTCGTGTCGACGTACGTTCCGAACCATTGCTTATTGGATCTTAAAGTTTTATTTTCTCTCTCCAAAGTCCGTTAGACACATTTTCTTTTACTTTGACAATTCTTTTTTTTTTCCCTCAAGTTTTAGCTTCTATGAAACTCCAGAGAAGTCCAAGAGAGATTCAAATCTAGACAAGAGACGGCGTGGATACTTTGTCGTCGACAGTGACTTTACAGTTAAAGATAATCATTCGTATGTGCGATGAATGTGCTAACTGCCAGGAATTGGAATAACCTGCATCAAAAATGCGATCAGATATGGTCTATATCGGGCAAGGAGCTTAAGCAGTATGTAAATAAAACCCGATGTCGGCTCTCAGCATCGGTAGTATTTACGTCTGCTATGTCTCTGATCGGCAACATCCAGAATAATAGGGGACTGCTCGTAAAACGCAATATATCTCGTAATACAAGTCTCAGATCTCGGATGAGAGTGTATAGTTTTATTTATTTTATTTGAAACCGATCGGAAACGTTTTTTCGATTAAGCCAATTGATTATTCTGGATCGAGAGTTATCGCGCCGTAGCCTATACTGAGTCTGTTCTAGGTCTGTCTTAGAGAATGACTAAACTTAGTGCAATCGCATCGCTTTGGTTTAATAATACTTAAAAGATATAATCTAGAAGGTAACTATAAAACGGACTCAATTAGTGGCGAGCACTGTTGAACATTACGAGACAGACAAGCACAAACACACAGTTGTGTCATGAGTGTACCGGGTGTTTTTATCACGATGATCGTCCCGGATAGACTAAAGACAAAGGTTATCATGATAGATATATTTTATATCACGTGTTCGTTATGCAGTGATAGGTCATTTGTTTGTCTGATTGCAAGGCACGATCGATAAACACCCGGTAATATTGATATGGGCTATAACAATAGTTAGGGTTCATAGGACACGAGGCTGGGAGGATAGCTAAAGCCCACACAAAGCAATACAGAAGTTAGTATAGGGTTTACTGTCACGCCGAATGGATAAGTGGTTATTACAACAGCGTAGAATTACACGGCTTTGATTTTTCAATCGTCTTTCGCAGGCTAGAGCAACGTCCCTCCAGAGCTGTGTAATGGTGATTCGCATAATGCGCGACCTCTGCAATCGAGTGCCAACGTGGGGACCTCTGAACCCTTGGGTCAGTACATTTATATTGGGACTGAACTAACAGTTGGATATATCGGAAATACATTAATCTGGAATATCGATATTATTGAACAGGCTTTGGAATTGCTCACTGAGAAGGTAATCAGCACAGCTGGCGGTCCACTGAGTCCTGGTGAAGCGCTTAGACGACTTTTAGAATGCGTGGCTGGTGGAATTCTGCTCCCAGGTAGCCCAGGTAAGAATACACTTGTTGGACTTTATTTAGATGACATTTTCTATGGAACGAAATGATGAGCCGATGACGAGACTGAGAATACTGCAAAGCTGTTCGCTGATCCTGAGAACAAGTATTTTGTTCTCTTGTATCATGAGCAGTGTTAGCTTTACGTCTAAGATGATTTTGGCAGACTGATCTTTTCTTATTTTTACACGAAAATTGAAAGCTGGGAATGAATTGTGAAATATTAATCAGCGTTACGTGCTTTAGGTCTGCTGGATCCTTGTGAGAAGGAGCCGGTCGATGCGATAGGAAGCATGAGTGCTCAGCAGCGAGAAGACATCACTGCGTCTGCGCAGCATGCCCTCAGACTAGTCGCATTCCGGCAGATTCACAAAGTCCTGGGTATGGAGCAGTTGCCTCCACCGAAATACAAGGGTAGCCGCTTTACTCGAAAGCGACGACGTGATAATAGCAATGGCGAGGGTACTGATAGCGAGGCGTCGAAAAAGGACAAGAAGGCTGAGGAGATGAAGATGGAGACGGACGCCAAGTAGATCCACCAAAACATTCACTTTACTGATTAAGTATAATTTATATAAATTCTAAGAGACATTTGTCCCTTGTGTCAATTGCTTGTTTAAAGAAAAAGGCGTCGGTGAGTCGAAGAATTGTAGGGAGATTCAGAGACAGAGAGAAAAGTTGGGAGCGGAATAGGGAGGAGGGTGAGAAGATAACAACGAGAAGCAACAACGTCAAGATCGCAATAGGAACAGAAGAGAAGAGAAAAAGTAGATGACGCGCGTAGTTTCTCTTGTAGTATCCTTATAAAAAAAGGAAATGGACACAAGTCGTTCATATCAGGCGGCTCGCATATGTGAATATACGTTAATTGATTTCTCCAATCAGCTTTATCGTATCGCATAGAACAGTGTGCCTGTCAGTCCATCTCGTAATCTCTAGGACGACGCGCTCGACTGAATTTGCAGGAACAACTGGCATTAAGAAATCCTGCACGAACAGGCAATTGGTACGATTAACTCCGCCAGCACTAGGCTTTCATTGAACGAGACGACAGATGATTGATTAGTTTGAATTTATCTATATTTAGCTTTGTTCCAAAAAAAAAGTCACATTGAGTTATACGAAGATTCAAGAGAATAAAATGAATCATGGCAGTTCATAGGAATCGAGAGAGATGATGTCCAGTTTCAGAGCAACGTGAATTATTGATTTATAAGTTTTCAATTTAAGCGTAGACGTAGTTTGTATCGAGACTTGATGTGTATGTTGTGTGTGTAATCGTACGAAAATGCAGAAATGAACCAAGCACCGAAAATTACTTATACGATCGCGTTTAAACGTAGGTTTTATAGATCGTGCGTTGACCCGCGTAGAAGATTGCTGAAAAATTTAGTAGTTATTTTAGCGGCTCACTGTGAATTTAGGTGCTTTAAATGTTCGACGAGGGTTGTGCGCACGTGTTTACGATTCCTATCAACCTGACGTAGGTTCGTGGTTTTCGAAAAAGCAAATATGTCAAAATGATTCTTGAGAGAGACTTGAGAGAGGAAAGAAAAACTGCGCTGTTTTTTTTTTTTTATTGAGAAATCATTTGGCATCCAATGTATGACTCTGCTGTTGTATTTTGAAACCATCATTGAATAAACCGAATATGTCTAAGAGAGCAATTACGTATCTTTGTTTAATTCAATTACCACATGCCCTGCATTTTTCATATATATTTTTGACAATGCGCCTCAGTACCAACGATAGATGAATATTTGCAGTAGTCAGTAAGAATGGTTTCAAAGTAATAGTAGCTTCAATACTTCTTGTTTTATGTGATATTTTTCATTTTGAATTTTATTTAACTTTCGAGTGTAATGTAACGTGAAAAATGGTATCTGATTATCAATTGACTTATGATTATACACACGCATACATGCTTAAAACGTATGCTGGCGTAATGAATCAATCGGCCACGTAAATTGTGTTCGATTAAAGTTTCGTTAAGTGATAACCGAATCTCCATTGTATTCTGCACGCTGCACTGGAAGTCAATTCAGTGTAAGATTTAAGATTTACGAGACAGACAGAAACACGTGATGTATCCTTTTGCTTTGTTAATTAAATAAATTTATAACTTGTAGAACTTACATTTTATTCTCGGTTTTATTTAAATTTTTCTTTATCGCTCGGATATGATTCTCCTTTTTATTTATGACGGTTTCGAGGTTCCTAATTTCGTACTTCGTACTAATTAGTGCTCGTATATTTTCAATGTGTAACATGAATTGAAGGCATATATAAGTACGTATATATATGTAAAACTTATATAAATATAAATGAATGTCTAAGCAAATATTTCATTAGGTTTTACGAGACATGTCGCCGTTATTTTATCTCACACATTTAGTTCCTTGGTTCAATCATTATTCATCCGTTGATAATATCTATAATCGTACTATTAAACACGTTGTAAATTATCGATGTATATCTCAAATTGTACATTAACAAAAGAAGAAAGATGAAGAAACCAATATGAAATCGTAAAGGCGGTATAAAGATGAACTGTAAGAGGATATGTGGGTGATTTAATTAATTTTTATTTAATTATGTATTCGTATTGCTGTTCCAAATGTAATCGCTCGAGAACAATAAATGTGTTTTGTTTCTCAAAAACGAGCATATTTATTATAGACTGAAATTGTTTTCATCAAAGCGCTGCGCATTAATCACACTTGCGGCATTGAATAAGATTTCATAACATCTCATTTATACGCATCGAGATAACAGGCTTATGTTTTGATTAATTTAATTTATCTGTATTTTTATTAGAATACTGGTAGTTCAAAGTTTGTTATCGTCGTAATATCACGCTGTTGAAATTCATGTCAAATTAACGTTTAGATATGTATGTACATACATACGTATTACTATTATTCTGCAATTGCTCGATCTCAGCTTTGTCTAATGGTCACAGTTCTACTATTACGATACTTTGAAAGCAATTCATTATTTAAACAGAAAAATACAAGTGGGTACTTTTTCACTTTTACCTTACATATTTGAGATAAACGTTTAATAAAAGTATAAGCAAGCATCATTACCGACGTTGCTTAACGTTCAATCATTTACTTTAGAAATATTCCAGAATATTCGGATTCATTGTGGAATGAAAAATTAATTATAATGAGGATAACTTTGTCATTTATAAATAAACATGTTTTTTACATATGCGGCATTGTGGGCATTATCGAAGACTAAAAGTTTCGCGATAGCGTTAAAAATATTTTATTAACGAATAGCCTTCGTGGATATTTGCAAATGTTAACTACGACCTTGTAGCGCAATGAGTGTAAAAATAATCGGTGGCCTCTGTATCGAATACGTAGTCTTTGTCGAGCATTCTTGTCTCTAATGATAGAGACACGAATTTATCAGTCGTATCGCTTATTTCGAATGGCTAGAAATTCGCGTGATCGGGATCATGGTTATTTTTATGACGTCCAGCCTGCTCCGACTCGTTCGTAGAATATACGTAAACCGTTTGATCTGGCAGACTGCCTAATCAAATTTTCTTTTCAAGGAAATCAGTTTACATAAGGCCACTGAGGCATATCTATACAGGAAGAATCCTCACACGAGGCACCTCTGAAAAAGTGACAAGGTGCATATCTCTAGTCTACGAACGACGATTTGGAAGAGTTTCTTTGTAAAAAGTTTTCATCAATAATTATACCATAAGGTAAAGTGTCCAATTTGAGACTGCTACTTAATTTTGAATCGATGTATGTACACATATGGCATTCAAGTAAACTTTAAAAAACTTATGGGGGTCAGAAAATGAATTAAAGTTACCATTGTCCAACAAAAAAAACTCTGAGAAAATGAGAAACAGGACATTTTGCTATACTTTTTCATGTTGCATCAGCCATGTTTGATTCAATGCTGAGTAATGAGTAATGGCGTGACTTTACAAGTTTGACTGGAAGTCACGTAATGAGAGACGCATAAAATATCAAGACAGACATTTCTAAGTCATTAACTGTACAGAGGTATAATAGTATAGTTAATATCAGATTCGTGTGTCACGAAATGTAGTTTCGTTACTTATGAATTTTAATTACGCCAGTGTAGATACAAAGGCAACTGTGCTTCACAGCATATAATGGCGTACATGTATATATGTGGATTAACTGTTATTAAAAATCGCTTTTGAAATTAGTAAACATAATATATAAATTTATAGCATCGCAATATTGTCAAGCAGAGTGGAACGAACTTAATTAGTCTTTTGTTTGCAAAATATTGTGCTGCCATCTAGACTCTTACGACAAGAGATTCAAGGAAACACGCCTGATATAATATATACTTGAGACACGAGTTTGATAAATTCCTAGTAAAAAGACAGGTACGCTATTTTGGTAAATCAACAAACAGCAATATTGCGAATTCTGTGTTCACGAAATTTGCGTAGAGGAACATTCTAGACTACGCTTTGTTCTAGAAACCAATAAGATTCGACAAAATCAGGAGGTCGTGACGTCATGGTGTGATCCAATGAAATTTCACCACGGTTCTTTTCGACCAATAGTGTTTCGTCTTTGCTGATCGATTTAGTAGTGGGAGCGTCAATATATAAGTAGTGAACGCTTGAGCTCGAACCAGTTACAAAGAGTTTCTTGAAGCGTAGAAGTGTGTTTTACACGAGTTTATCAATTATTCGTTCTCGAATTTCACAGCACATACGTACCAGGTAAATGTCGATAGTATAATTTCTTTGTAATCCGCCTTTCTCGTAGGAATGTATTTGGTTTTTTCACGGAAAGGTTTATAATTGAATTCGATTTTTTACATCGTGGTAGGTTTCTTTTGTCCTTGGGGCGTGAACGTCTTTTGACGCCATTGATGACTAGACATTATTCAACTATCACCCATATTCGTGAAGCTTATACTGTTGCAGTTTCATTCTATTAATGTACGAAAATAATGATTTTATATATTTCTATAAAATTTAGTATTTTTTGAATCCGTAAAAATCTGTTGGTGCATTGATGCGTAAACTGCGTAGTTCACTTTCATCAAAATGGCTGCCGCTATGCCATGAATAAGCAGTTAAATTGAATAGCTCATATTCTTGTATCATTATATTGATTAGATATAACGTTTACTAAATTTCAAAATTTCTCGTTTCTGAATGCCTATTGTGTCTTAATTAATGTTAGTACAATGGTTTCTTACGTATATTTAATCAGCCGTCCGCCATTTTATAAACGTCAATGCAACGTTATTGATCGAAAACTGTTAAGTTGACATTAAAGCTTGTATTAGCATTTTCTTTGTATCGTTGCTTATGGAAAATATTTTTTTTTTACAGTAAATCATGCAGATTTTCGTGAAGACTTTGACTGGGAAGACAATCACCCTTGAGGTTGAGGCATCTGATACCATTGAAAACGTTAAGGCTAAAATTCAAGACAAGGAAGGCATCCCACCAGACCAGCAAAGATTGATCTTCGCTGGAAAGCAACTTGAAGACGGCCGCACTCTTTCGGATTACAATATTCAGAAGGAATCCACTCTTCATCTCGTACTTCGTCTCCGAGGTGGAATGCAAATTTTCGTGAAGACCCTGACGGGAAAGACCATCACTCTTGAGGTTGAGGCTTCTGACACCATTGAGAACGTAAAAGCTAAGATTCAAGACAAAGAAGGAATCCCACCAGATCAGCAGAGGTTAATCTTTGCTGGAAAGCAACTTGAAGATGGACGTACTCTTTCTGATTACAACATTCAGAAGGAATCCACCCTTCATCTGGTACTCCGTCTCCGTGGTGGAATGCAGATTTTTGTAAAGACTCTCACAGGAAAGACCATTACTCTTGAAGTTGAGGCATCGGACACTATTGAAAATGTAAAGGCTAAAATTCAAGACAAAGAGGGAATTCCACCAGATCAGCAGAGGTTAATCTTTGCTGGAAAGCAGCTTGAAGATGGACGTACTCTTTCTGATTACAACATTCAGAAGGAATCCACCCTTCATCTGGTACTCCGTCTCCGTGGTGGAATGCAGATTTTTGTAAAGACTCTCACAGGAAAGACCATTACTCTTGAAGTTGAGGCATCGGACACTATTGAAAATGTAAAGGCTAAAATTCAAGACAAAGAGGGAATTCCACCAGATCAGCAGAGGTTAATCTTTGCTGGAAAGCAGCTTGAAGATGGACGTACTCTTTCTGATTACAACATTCAGAAGGAATCCACCCTTCATCTGGTACTCCGTCTCCGTGGTGGAATGCAGATTTTCGTCAAGACTCTCACAGGAAAGACAATCACTCTGGAAGTCGAAGCTTCAGATACCATTGAGAATGTAAAGGCTAAGATTCAAGATAAAGAGGGAATCCCACCAGACCAGCAGAGGTTGATTTTTGCAGGAAAGCAGCTGGAAGATGGTCGTACCCTTTCTGACTATAATATTCAGAAAGAATCCACTCTTCACCTGGTACTCCGCCTTCGTGGTGGAATGCAGATTTTTGTCAAGACTCTCACAGGCAAGACAATCACTCTGGAAGTCGAAGCTTCAGATACCATTGAGAATGTGAAGGCTAAAATTCAAGACAAAGAGGGAATCCCACCAGATCAACAGAGGTTGATCTTTGCAGGAAAACAGTTGGAAGATGGTCGTACCTTATCTGATTACAACATTCAGAAGGAATCTACTCTTCATTTAGTGCTTCGTCTTCGTGGTGGAATGCAGATATTTGTCAAGACTCTTACAGGAAAGACCATCACCCTTGAAGTTGAAGCCTCAGACACGATTGAAAACGTAAAAGCCAAAATTCAAGATAAGGAAGGAATTCCACCAGATCAGCAGAGGTTAATCTTTGCTGGAAAACAACTTGAGGATGGCCGAACATTATCTGACTACAACATTCAAAAAGAATCTACTCTTCATTTGGTACTCAGGCTTCGTGGTGGAATGCAGATCTTTGTTAAAACGTTAACTGGCAAAACGATCACTCTTGAAGTTGAGGCGTCCGATACGATAGAAAATGTGAAGGCTAAAATTCAAGACAAAGAGGGAATCCCACCAGACCAGCAGAGGTTGATCTTTGCTGGAAAGCAACTTGAAGATGGACGTACTCTTTCTGATTACAACATTCAGAAGGAATCTACCCTACATCTGGTACTCCGTCTCCGTGGTGGAATGCAGATTTTTGTAAAGACTCTCACAGGAAAGACCATCACTCTTGAAGTTGAGGCATCGGACACTATTGAAAATGTAAAGGCTAAAATTCAAGACAAAGAGGGAATTCCACCAGATCAGCAGAGGTTAATCTTTGCTGGAAAGCAGCTTGAAGATGGCAGGACTCTCTCAGACTACAATATCCAAAAAGAATCAACTCTTCACTTAGTTCTTCGACTTAGGGGTGGAAAATGTTAATTCCGAATAATTTGATCTCCTTATTGATAGGATTTAATAAAAATTAACAGTCTGGATAGAGTTATGAAACCTTTTTTTACCTTCTTAAACTTATAATTAGCTAATTGAACTTGTGATATTTATATTGCGCCTCATCATCAAATAAAACTTTCGTTTAATATTATACGTTGCTTTTGTGTCTACAATTTCAAATTTTACTTTTCAGGACGACATGAAGAATAACTAAAAATGTTTAAGTATCTTCTAAGGTTGAGTAAATTGTTTCAGAATATTGGGACAAGATACAAGGTAGTTCTCTCTGTATTGTATAATTCTTTTCTAGTTAATCTTCTGCCTAATTGAACTAATGATTTCATTCGCTACGTTTTTCGAAGGTGAGCGTTATATCAATAGTACATGATAAAATCAAGTCTCAGAATCTGCGGTTTAAACCTTAAAGTTAACGCAAGAGGAAGCGAAGACTATTACAGTAATAGAAGCAAAAAAATTAATTGTAATGTAGAAAATATAAAAATGATTGAATATGGTTTACGCAGCATGAAACCTGTTACTGCTATTTAGCAATCTGATCCAATTAAGGCTGTGCTCGGCATTACGAATCGAGTGATGCGTTTAATCAGAATGTGCGTGCCACAGAATTTCAACGAGAAAAAACAGTAAGAGAGAAAAACATTATTTCAAGGTGAAGGCGAGAGCAGAATCTTCACACGTGTAAGTACGATTTCATATCTAACAGTCGTAACAATTTCAGCACGCCAAATTGACAGACGGACTTCTATATTTTATATTTTGAATAAATTTTGAAAGTAAATCAAGATCCAATAATGTTTAGTAAAAATTGAGGTGCTACACAGGTAACAAGTTGGCACTGCATTTTCTTAAAAATGTCTTAGAAATGTTTCAACAATAGGCTTTTTCAATAGTTCTTGAGTAGGTTCTATAGTTCCCGGTCTCGTTCTAATGGTTGCTTTGGGAACTGCGATGAGTAACGGAGAACCTCTGCCCGCCAAGCTACGCGTCGTGTTCACGTTTAGCTCGGCTACGACGGGATTCTCATTGTCGACGGAGGCGATGAACACAAAATCCTACTTGCAGTCTCGCCGCTACGAATTAGAGCCATGATTTTGGTATCGCCCAAAACCGTAGCGTTGTGCGTCTCCCTACTCATCTCTGCCAACAGGAAGTAGGAATTTGTGAGTCCACGACGTGGTCCAGCGCCAAGCCGCCAAATCTTATTAAACGCTAGGTTGTGGCTGCTTTATCGTGGTTCCAGCGCCTGTTTTACCCATGCTTAAACCCAATTTGGCATCATAGTAAATCCACAGCAGGTTATTTGGGTGTCTAGTTACAGATAAGTTTCTTTTCTATCAGCTCGATGTCGCCACCATTGAAATCGTATATACTGAAAACATGGTAATTAATTCTTATCAATTATTATACAGTATATTCGTATCTCACGTTATTTACGAAAATTGAGACTTTATAATGTTCAATCTTTGCGTATAGAATATTAATTCATAAAATCGTTTATTTTTCAGGCGCAGCCGATCAGACTGTTGCTATATTGTAAAATAAATGTCTTTCAGTGTATTAGGTTCCGGAAGTTCTAGTAAATACATGCACTAGATTTTACATTTAACTTCACACAGCATAGAAAAGCTATGAGAACTTCGGAAGACGACGTATATTAAAGTATGGGTGTATGTTATTTTTTTAAGCAAGACGGGTTGCTCGTATACAGGCGCGTCAGTTTTATACCAGGGTTTTATACATATAAGAACATACTTTTCTAATAATTTGCATGTCAGCAATTCTTTATTATCCATACAAAAAGAAGATACACAGATAGAGGTATACCTCTTATCATTCCCACACTTTAATATAGTACGTACGTATAAAAATAGCAATATGGTACAACAAACAATTACTAGTAGCATATATACAATAGTATCGGAATCGAATATATATAATATATAATTTCAATAATACATGACGCATGGTAATTAAACGAAACTAAGTAAAACCACATCATTTACATTAATGATATTCCTATTAGGTATAGATCACTGCACGCAATTATGCAATGTTGGTTCTGCAATGTTTTGCTGATATAGAGAATTCAGTGAAATAGTAGTATAGATATCAAAATACATTTTACACCCTCTAGTGTGCATACCATCGTCAATATTGTCATGTCAGGCGTGCCATAAACCGATATAAATCTGAAAGCACAGGAGATAAATTCCCAGTGCGTTAAGAATCTCATAAAAATGGCTACTATGAAAAAAAAACCCATAACAATATTTTCGCAAATCATATCCAGACCGCGAGTCAACAAGCGGCAAAATGTTGGAAGCCGTTACTATAAATAGGTTACGGAGCCATAAAATCAGCTCGCGAGCAATGAAAATGGTTTCAGGCAGAAGTGATTAACCTGACCTATACGAAGTACACGTACACCTACGATATCGTGGTATCCATGAAAATAAAAAATTCTCGTTACAAACTTATTTTTTATCCCTGCGCAATGCTCTGACATTGATCGATGCTAAATTACGTTTCAGGGTCATTTCATCCCTTGTACCACGGAGTACCGCCAATCCATTTTATTCCGTTGAAGTTCTCTTCGGGACGACGCCGCCGCCATTTTGATTTTCAGTTTCATTGTCAAAATTTTCCGTCTATCTGTATCCAAAGATGATTAGATTTTGAAGGGCTTATTTCTATATTTTTGCAATGGGTACCATGTGCCTATTTTGGTTTATTTATTTAATTATTTTTTTGCTACATTAGGTCCAGTTTCTAACGTAGAACTTATATATAGGCTTTATGGCGGAAGAAACAGCATCTATACGTTACCGCATACTCTCTGCTACTCTGGTAGGGCTGAGAACTCAGACTCCGAGATACATACACGGATTCAGTCTCGAAGCGCCAGCCTCGCTGCCGAGCCGGTTCACTCATATCGGCATTGCCGTCCTGCCTGTGCGATCATTTTTCCATCCTAGCCACGTGTTCGTGCCGATCGCGACGATTTTTTGAATGAAAACTTAACACGATCCGGTCAGTCTGATCGTTACCCGCATCACGATCTTATTGGATTTAAATAGTGGTGTGAACGCTTGCGAAATTTAAGATCATAAAAATTATTTAGCGCGGGGATTCCCCTTTATCGCGCTCAGACATTCGCGCGCGGACGCACACGTAAAATGTACTGCCAAGCGCAGTGCGTGCTTTGCTTTTGGTAGTATTTGTCGTTTGTGTTACAGTGATTCTTTTTTACAAGGAAAATTTTCCAAGATGAGACACCTAGCTGTTATAGGGTTGGTTCTTTCTGTCTTTGCTGCAGGTAATATTTTTTTCTTGATTTATCCAACTTTTTCAATATACTCTTCATTTTTAATCATCGCTCAGGATTTTATTAACAGATATTTCTTGAGCAGTTTTATTGCTCTGTGAATGTATCGTCTATGTTTTATTTATTTATAAAATTTAATGACTACGGTATTAAAGTATTAAATGACTCCAACACAGACATGATATTTCATTGATATTCATCCATTACAAAAGTTAGTACACTCGATCCAAATTTTTCATGCGCAATTCATTCCTAAAGCTATTCCGGGGACAGTACTCCAGTATAGGAAGGCGATCAAGATCTCATGAAGATATTAAAATAAAGAACGGTAACTCCCATAGGATTATTACGTCGCGAAGGGGAGAGAGCACTGGATCATTTTTCAAATAGAAAAAAAATATGTATTATATATAAACAGTAATACTCGAAACTTTATCAAAAGTAGGATAATTTCCAGAATCACAGGCTCGCATGATTAACTGACAGTAAAAATTTTTTTTCAAAGAAAATCAAAAAACGTAACGGCAAGTCGCAACTTCAAAGACAAAAGACAGGAGTCAAGATCAATCTCCTGACTGTGTAAGAGGAAGTACAAAATTTTTTAAAACAAATCTACGAAAAAAAGTAAAACCTTTGCCAGTTAAGTTTGCGCTGTGCGCAAGGTCCCACGTACCCTGTACCCTGTAGCATAAATCGTATGGGCACGACTGTATGCACTTGGTGCAGGAAGGAGCGGATCTTTTATCTTGTGTCGACAGCGCTGCGGCTTTATTACCACAGTAAATATCCAAGATAATTTCTTCTGCTTCATCATAATTTTCGTATATGCAGTCCGTGTGTAAAAAAAAAAGGTAAAGACCGAGAGGGTGGAAGGGAAAGAAAATAAAAATAAATTGGGTTGCCAACGGGATGTTTTTGAAAATGATAAGCCATTCATGCTTTATAAGTAAGGGTTGAAGATAAGACGAGCTACTTCCATGCTTCTTTCTCTCCATTTCTTTTTTCCTCTCACTCCGCTACTCTTCTCCTCCCATCTGTCAGGATACATAAACGTCCTATCGTTCGTGGTAAGTAGATTTTGAAGGAACCTGTATCCGCAGGGTATTCCGGTCTGCCGTGATAATAATAAATTGTATTTACCAAAGGCGCAACCGAAGCCAACCCCCCCTCCCCCTCCAGCCGCCCCTTCCGTGCCCCCTTGGTACGAGTACGTGAGTGCCGTATAAGCTGACGACTAAAAATATAACTCCAAGCGCCAAAATGAAAACAGGGATAATCCTTTGAAGCTGTTAAAAATTAAAATTTATCATGCGTTCCGTAAGTCTCGCCGATAGTTTTTTCGGAACACCTATAGGGTACGAAAAGTTTTGGCGGAAAGCCTCAGCAACGTAAGAGTAGTCGGATAGAAAATTTTTCTCTTTTCTTTTTCAACTTCTGAATACACAGAAGCAGTTGGTGTGGTTCTTGGGTATGTTGTCAGAGTACTAAAAAAATTATCACCAATTAGAAACCACCTGAAATCCATATCCGTTAACACCTCTCTTGTTTGGTTTTATCGGTTTTTTTTTTTTTTTTCTTTGAGGTGTTGTTACCCGTTCTGAACTATTTCGACTACTATGGAATCTCTGTTCTTCTACGATAATAAGGGTGGGTTGTGGCAGCTATCCTTTGCTTTTTTTTTCTTGTATTGAATTTCAAGCGGATGGTTAGGGTACACGACTTCTGTGAACTCTGGCCATCTTAGTCTCTTTCTATCGGCTCAAAGGTCCTTTACACGTTCGAGTCTCTTGAAGCCACGAGAGTTCTTCAGAGCGTTTCTCTTGCACTCCTTTCCCTGCCATTATACTCTATTTTCTTTTGTGCTTCTTCGTGTCTAGTGGTTCGCTCGGTTAAATATAGAGACGCAGAGTCTATCTTGCTGACAGACAAAAGTAACTTGTTGCTATTAACAGACGAGGGTCGAATACAGAGAAGGAACTCGCGGTCCGTCCTTAAATTATCGTATTGTCACGCAACGAGAATTTAAAGACTAATTCTCCGACTCTGTCTCTCTCACTCTCATTCTCCATCCCAGCGAACCCGGCTGAGAGAGGAAGTCCAAAGTGCTGAACTACTCGTGAAAATAAAAAGCTACCTCCCCTCTTACGTTCCTTTCTCGTAGCTCGTAAGGGCGCGTGAGGTAAGGAAAAAAAAACAAAAAGGAAAACAAGTTTCAAGCTCAAACAGATTACGTTGCGACACCCGGAATGTTTTTCGTGTCACCCTAACCCAATCCTGTTTACATGGTCTTGCTCGACGTGACAATTAGTCGGCGCTGAGCGAATCCGCACGATCTATTTAAACGCGTTCGGAATTTATCTTGGTGGCAAGAATATTTTTACTTAATATCTCTTCGATTGAGATAAAGACAGTGGATTCTGTGTTTCGAAGTTAATTTAATTATTTAATGCCAGTGACGTTCACGTTCGTCGCTTTCCGGGCGTCTTAGGAATATGTATGATTAACACTTGGGATCTGTACCCAAGAGCAGTGGACGAGAAAATTGGATTAAGAAATTTTTCAATTTAATTATTAGTGGTTTTCAGATTTTTATCAACTTAAAATCTCATCAGAATGGTTTATCTATATGCGTGAGTTACAAAACCAAAAGCGACTTTTTAAATAATTTAATGGAATAAATTGGGATTTAAGAATTTTTTTTATCAATAGATATGAATTTTCTTATTACTAAGGAATCTAAGGGTGAATTGTATCGTCAGAGTCGACCAATCGATTAGATATTATCGAAACCCCTTCTATTTCTTTGTATCCCTCTTCATCCTTCTATACTATAGCTTTTACTCATATAAAATACAAGCCCGATAAGCCGAGTTCGAATAGCACCAATACAACTTGCAGTCTGTGCACACCAAATATTCGCGAATTCACATAATCGACGTCTGGACCACTTGAACGGCATTCGTATTGATCGATTATCGATCACACTTCATCGTGCACATGAGTACCTGCTTAGGATATTTTATATTTGTTTGCGAAATAGAAATACAGCAGTATCGTTCCCGATAGCATTTTTCACTACCAACTTATTGCTGGTAAAAGAATAATAGAGGAAGTTTACACGGTCTTTTGTAAATTTCTTTAAAATTCAGACAGAAAATCGTTTTTTACAGTTGCCACGGTGTTTACAAAATCTTACGTTTCTCCGTAAATTGGATTTTTTTTTTCTTTACTCTTGTCCTCATCTTTTCATCGGATGTAATAAATCCAGCGAGAGTCCGGATTCCCTTGCTTTATAGAGCCGTCGACTAAGGGCCTGGAGCCATTCAAGTATCTATCGTTTTTTTCCATCGATACGTTTCACTCTATATATGGCGTTGATATGTAAATAACTCGTGGAAACGAGGATACACAAATATACGTAACGCGTAGTGCGCTATGTTAGAGAATTTAAAGAAATTTATAACAAACGAATCAGTCGATATACACAAATGTTTATATATACGGTGCCAAAAATTTATCAATCACGAAAATATGTATTATGATAAAATAGTATAATGAAAGCCGTCGTTGGTGCTTTGACAACATATAATTTTATCGTACAAGCTTTGAAATTTACTAACTCATGAATTTGTTTTACACTATTTTTAATCTACACAGAGTAAGCCAAATGTACAGTAATTATTAATGTGGTCGACTCAATTTGTTTTATTCAGCTTTCATGTAGAAGTTGAGCATGCGTGTGTTGTAATTAAAATAGTTTTATGTGGGGTATGCTAAGCTGTATATGTGGTGTTTTAGTTCACGACCAAATCTACTGTGCTCATTACATTTTCATCAGTCAGACATTCGAAATCACTCAAGATATTAATGATTTTCTGTCTCATTGCTGTTTATCGTTTATCATAAATATTTTCCATGATCATTACTCTTCCCATCTTTGTATGCGTATATATGTATGCACACGCAATGACAACGTGCACGTGACTTATATAGTATATAAAGATTGTATGTATAGCTATGGCCTAGACTTTCTGTTAAACAATTTCTTAACGAGATATCAATCCGTCACCCTTTTGTAAACCTCGTCGATGAAGGTTGCGACAAAAATAGTGTCGACGTCGTCACGACTAACGAGCGACTCGTTCATAATTAACAGGAGTCTTTAGCGCGACTAGCGTCGCGACGGTGGGACCCTTGAGAACACGCCCTTAAGTCATTTACCGAAGTAGAGAACAATGAGGTTTCATGGCGAAATACGTTCCCGGTATATTACGTTCCTCAGGCCTCTAGCCGAATTTAGTATACATCAGAATTTCTATGGTTTTCTCATACCTTGATTACCGTCGATTAAAATTCACTGCCATCGCGGTTAATTGGCTTTCTCGAATTAACGATACGATAGAATTCGATCATTTAATTCATATTTGGTATCAAGATTTGTGCCACAATGTAGTATCTATTTCTCCATTCTTCGATCTATTACAGTAATTCAATTCAGTTTGTCCATTAAGCAAGTTTACGAAGTGGATGGATTAGTTCTGTGGACTGACGCTAGGACCGAACGGCGCTGCTTTGTTACCATGGTAACCATGAAATACTGTGAGAAATACTGTGTAATCTAGTGGGTGAATCCCAAGTTGATAAAACTGAAACATAAAAACGTACATCGGACGTAGTCACATAGGTGTGATACACGTTAAAATAATAATGATAAATTCCCAGGGAGTCGTCATTTATTAATTTGAAACAATGGTAAATGGTGTAAAGCGAAAAGAAAAGAGAACGAGTATACGGGGAGAATTAAAGAAAAACCATTTGTGTACCTTGCGGTTTCCTTAGTCGAAGAATTATCCAGGTCAGCCGTAATTTCGCGATAGCAAACCCCGTGTTACAAGCTCGACTCTACCTTATCATTTAATTTTCGCACCAGCTACTTCAATTATTAAATCCCCTGCCGACCTAAAGACCCTCTGTACCCTTGACGTGTTTAAAAGTCCCTTTAAAAAATGAAGATAAAATCTGTAGCTCGGCGCATTAATATAATACGTATTTCAAAGTCATCCTTCGCATAGCTATCGAGAGACGAAGCCGAAATTAAACGGAAGCTGCCGAGGGTAGAGAAAGAAATAAAAAGTATTACCAACAGAATTGAAAAAAAAGTACAATAAGACGCAGAAGCAACGAGCAATGAAAAAAAAAAAAAATTCAGAGAGCGACGAAGCACGAGGTGAAGCCGAGATCGAGGCGGGCTCGGTGTATTAATTGAATCGGTAATTTGTGCGGTATGTGATCGGAGTCCTTAATTACAGCTGTCTGCTCGGTGATGGAGGGTTTGGTGGTGCGCCTGTCCATCCGTCGGGTCTGTCCGTCTGTCCATCCGTCCGTGCGTATCGACTCGTAACGAGGGATCTAGTAGTGAACGTGCCTGACGTGAATATTTTCATCGCATTATCAATCAGGAATTAACAGATCGGTATATACCAGCGGACCCGACTTAATCCTCTGATACGCATTTGGATCGGAATCCCCGGGTAGAGAAAAAAAAAAGAAAAATTGAATATAGAAGCAGAATGCGAAGAAGAAGAAGGGGAAGAAGAAGAAAAAGAAAAATAATACGGTGAGAAATCCGTATCGTTCACTTTAACGTTTTGGTCTTTATCTCCTGTTTACTTGGTACCATTGGGCGAGGGTGGCGGCTGGACCGTTAGATGGGGTTGGGATATGGAATAGGATCAAAGGCGGTTCTTGTTTTCTGACATTTTACACGCTCTTTTTATATTCCATGACTGTTTCCTTTACGACTCTTGCTCAACGACCAAGTCCTTTCTACACTGCACTGCGATATTTCACGGCTGCTAATTTCAATGCGGGAATCGCTGCGAAAAGGAATGCGATTAAATGTTATCGCGCTGATTTACGAACGAGGCGTCGCGACGCTCGAGCATTACGGTAATGATTTTTGAGTTGTAATTGATTTGACAATTACTTGGACTAACTGGGTAAAGATATATATATGTATCTTAGGAATATATATATATATATATATACATTGGCAGTTAGAGCGACCAAAGGAAATGAAGGAAGAGAAAAAAATAAGAAATGAATGTCAAGTCATATGTCTGTACGACATGTGACCCTTGTGGACATTCCGGCTCCTTGCATCGGGTATGTCGACTGCCACTCGGACTGGTCGTTGTAATTCGTTCTTAAAATATCATTTTTTTTCTCCTTTTTACCGCAAGGGTCCAGCTGCTTCCCTCGAGGGAATAATAAACTCCCGAAGTGAGCCTAATTTCAGACACGAACTGAGACCGGACGACGAGCTGTGAAACGTGGCCGTGAACTCTTTACCGTTTTGTCCATCGCTCTCTTGCGATTTGGAGTCTTCCTGACGCCTATGACTCTCAGAGGTTCTCAGTTGGACTATTGCACACGGGAAACGATAAGATCCGAATGAATCCGCGGGTCTCGTAGGACCGTGAACAATAAAACGAAACAAAGATGAAAGACGAATCCTAAAAGATTCTGTCGTGCAACGTAATACCCGGCTTTCTAAATCTTCTGCAGCTTTAAGTCCCGGTAATCCGATAGAATTGTGCTAAACGATAGTAAAAATGTCGCTGCGGTTTAGAAACTACACGACGACTGCCCATGACCAATGCCAAGAGTACTATCGATCTTGACAGGTAGCCACGACCGCGATACGCATCATGAAAGTGCACCCATAGTATGTAGAATCTAATGTGTACAAATGACACGAATCTATGAATCTTAAATTTTTGTATATTAAATTTTCGTTAATTTTGAATTCCACGTGAATTTTCATCATGGCCTTTAACTTTCTTACGTCGTTTTCTTTATTCAAATACCCTTTATTCATTTTAAACATTTCATCGATGAATTCAGGAATTACTCGCAAACTTATTGCTAAGGAAATTCTGTTTGAACTTTTTTTTTTCTCTGATAAATCCATCGAGTTTTCTCCTTGTATTTCTTTTTCGGATACGACAAGGGGAACGGAATTGGAATCCTGCTCCGAGAGGATTTTTGTGGGTTCCTAAATCCACGAGGGCTGCTGAGGAATTATCTTGGGTTACGTACTCCCGGTGTACCGAGTACGTATAGGAATGGAGGTTAGGTTTTTTATGATATACTTATCCCATACGAATTTTGAAGTTATGTGGATACCCGGATAGCCTTACGAAGTATAAGGTCGTGTGTCCATTTCTTCTGTGGGTTTTCGTACTTGCGACCGTGTATGGCGATGGAAGCGCGACTTTGAATTATCGGGTTGAAAAATTCACGCAAGACGCATCGCGCATCTGGTGGCTGCCAAATGGAAAATCCCTGTCCGCCATGATACTCGGCCGGGTAGGTAAAGTGAAAATGTTTGTGAACCAGACGAAAATAAATAGTCATGAGAAAATCTACGGAGCATCGTGCACACCCTTAAAGCAGAGTCACGTCAGATTAACCATGAGTAAATGATCACGACGGTCTTATTAAGGTAGACCTGATGATTCTGCTCATCCGCTGAATACCACGTGCCTTTGATCATCGAGTGAGATCGATGCTATTATGATTCGCAGCATCTTCCCTGTAGCTAATTAACGTCGAGTACCTACTCGGTTCGAGTTCCTGGATCATAACGAGGCCACTGTGTTCTTCATCGTATTTATACTTTTTTTTCTTATTCCAAAAAAGTTTCAATTTTTTTCTCTTTCGCTGGACCACAACACTCTCACCTCGGACAGATGTCATCTTCTTTGGAGATAGAATTTTTTGCTCTCGTTAACGTTTGATTGGCGCCTTGAGTGCGGTTTTTACCTCTTCTTAGATCCTCCAGTTGTAAACCGGTCGATCTCATATATGATCGGCGCCGACGAGTACCGATCGTAATTAACTCATTCAGCCAAAGGTCGCTCCCGAGTGTCTCTCTGGCACTTGGACAGACGCCTTGCTCCTTTTTTCTCTCGTTTTTTGTTTTCAATGATTTTTCTTCGTCCTGCTCTTTCGCGTCGGAATTCCGCAACGGAATTCTGCGCGGGTCTCGCGATGATTCATCGTTGCTGAAGAAGAGAAACATCGACGCGCCGGGTCACGCGAAGAGGAAGGGAGAAGATAGTTTTGATGTAGATACAAAAAAAAATAATGCGTAAGACGTTCAAAAAGTGGACGACCCTACTTGGTAATCGTGTGAATAAAACATTGCGCAATGGGCAAACAAGCCCAAGTAATACCGATTGCCTGACGTCTTTATCATTAAGTCAGATGTTAAATCTGCGGCTTCGATCATGAAAACCGGCAATGGGCGACGTGTGACTAACGGCTGCTAAGACGTCGTTGTCTGCCGAAGTCATCGACACGCGGTGACGTTAAATTCTTGATGGTACATCTGGCAGTGACAGTCAGCAGTTAAAATTTTTCATGGGCAAGTAAATTTTTCTTGCCATTTTCTTTTCTTTTCGAATCTCCATTAATCATAGATTTAATTGAATTTACGTTCTTACGTCGAGTGACGTAATATCTCTAATGACATTGGATCTCACGGTACAATGGGCTCTTGTAGATATCCTGGGTCATTTTCATAAATCGTATATAACCTCAAAATGGTAATACGGTTTTAGCATTTGATATTACCGGGCGATATCGTGCGAGAGCATTGGCTGGAGTCCATTTTGATTTCTACCGGGCAGAACAAGCAATAGTAATCCGAAGTACGATTCAGATCGGATAAGCAGGGGACACGTGGAATCTGTATTCGATCTGGCTACCGGTAAAGTGCCATTCTGTGTAACAGCATTTAAAGTGTATATATATATTTGTCTTTCAGACGTTACTCGACTTGCGATCTTCGACTATTTATAGAGATCGAATTTCAACGAAGGATATAACAGAACACTACTAATACCATCATTACGTAGTGTGTTTTGACGTTGTTAGGAGCCTGAGTTGTATTCAGCTGTTTATTTGTCCCTAGTATAACGGATCATTCTAGAGACCATGACAGCAGAGGTCCCATGTGGGAAAGAGAGGACAGAAACATAAGACGCTTGGCAAAGAAAGCGAGACTGTCCTTAGTACACGCAATATAAGATTGAGCAACGGCAAAAGGACGCTTTAATAATGTCACCCGTGAAATCGACATTGTTCATCAAGAAGGGAAAAGTTCATCGCGATGAACTAGAAGGCAGAACGGGAAGCCGGGGCCTTACGTGCCCAAAGGTCCTTAAGGCCCACAGGGAAGTTTTCTTAAATTCTCCAGGGGCCAGTCCTCCTCTCTTTATTCGCTAAGACCTTATCTCCCTTGGCAACTCTTTTGCTCTTCGCTACTTCTTGTACTAAAATTCTTTTTTTTCTCTCTCCTTTTTCTTCCCTGTTTTCAGCAGTCTCGTTGTTCCGCGTTTCGCGACTCGGGTTTCGGTAGATTGGCATCACTGCGGTCGCGGCTAATTTAAAAGTTCTTCCCGTTAGCCGTAGCCTTTCGTGTAATTAAATCGCGATTAAGAATACCAGTGTATGTACCTATACACGTGAGAGCGACGACGCGACGCTTCCCGTCGTCCTCAGCGCGTCCATCAAGTACGCCATTGATATAATACCTTGTCCCGAGAACGTTCCGTTATTTAACGCATGGTGAACTAGATATCGTAAAAGTGAAACCCGGAACGCCCAAACCCAGCGGCAGCTCGGGTCGTGACTACAATAATTCTTAGCCTGGTAGAGTAGGGGCAAGGAGGGGTTTTAACCCCGTCAGAGTCAGGAGTTAATATAAACCATTAGTCTCGGAAAGGATTCTTCATGGCGCGAGAGCCCCCTATTGCCTTGTGCTTCGTTGAGAGTTGTTTGCCAAATGGTTAAAAGGGTACCTCGCGATGCTTTGAAAATGCGGCTTGAAGGATTTCCACTTTGGCCTAACCTCACTTTTTCTCCACTTTTTTTTCTATCGCGATTTGTTAATCGGGACCCGTCCACGAGTCGTCAGGCTAATGCGATAGCCGGAAAAAGCGCAGTGTGATCGATCGACCAAAGTTCTCTTGAGGGTAGGGTTTAATGAGTCGCGTGGTGAAGATTCAATTAGGGTTTTGCGGGTAATTGCCCGGGAAGTGTGGGCTTCGGGCTCGGTAGAGTCGATGGTGTGAATTTTCAATAGTCTATTTAGTCTTTGTCGTCCAGCACCACCAGACGGGAAACTACGGTGCGACGTCGTTGCCGGAACGCTACATGAGAATGGAGCCTGCTTATTTTTCACTTCTCTCTCATATTGATTTATACTTTCGAGTTGTATTGTATCTTTTATTTTTAGTATTTATTTAGATGAGGGTATCTTCCATCTTATTTTTCCTCTAGAATGCTTTCCTAGCCTACTTATTGGGTTCGCCAAGAATATGTACTATTCTATCTATATACAGGTATACGTATAATACGTAGAGGGTAATTCAGGCCAAGCGTATCAGCTGAAGTTGGTTTTACCATGGAAATCAAATGGACGCGCTAACTTCATTTGGGATATATGGATATATATATATATATATATATACAATTTCTTTATCGGTCTTTGTATGTATTCTGTATTCTTATTGCCTGCCTCGGGTAAAATTGCCAGAATTGGGATACGCAATGTATTAGACTCCGATACGCTTCGCGGCAATTCAATTTTCACTGATGTGCCTAGCATTCCTCATGTTTGGCACACAAGTGCTATTTAACTAGGCAAGTACTTGACCGATCTTCATGAAACTTTTCAAGTGTTGTATACTTTTCTTTTTAGGTCAATCAACGCATCAGTAATATTAATCTCCATTAAGACTCTTATAAAATAATTAATAGGATCAATCAAAAGTGTATCGAAAAGCCATGAACAATTACGAGCGATCCATCTGGCTTATAGATCACGCAAATTGATTCGTCACGCGGGATAAAAACCCGGGCCAAATGATATTAGTGTGATATAATTCAAGCTTAGTCCTTGAAAAATTGCATAACACATTCTCGGATTAAATAGATTCGTTTTCGGCACTCTGGCTTATAATATTTAAACTTTCATCGATTTTATGTAAATTTCCTGCAATTTTTTGCACGTGTTAATTATTTTTGCAAAAAATCACACGGATCTTATTTATACCTGGTGGTCACGTCGGCTAACGTGAAAGTTTTACGTTCTCACGATCCACATTTTATGAAGGGATCCATCTTTAATCGATTGTCAAATCGATCGTACCATTTCGATATATTGATCGATTTAATTATTTCCGGGATCTTTATGATGATGACGGTCGATATGTTCGAGGCGTGGAAAACTCTGCGTTATCCTGTTTCGATAAAGTTCACGACCTTTTGCACTGTCGATGCTGCGCGATAAAATGAATGGCAGGTTCGTTATACGGAGGTACGTTATAATGAAGACCTCGGCCACGTTATTTAAGCATCAGGATCACTTAACGAGCCGTGTTACCATAGACTCACGATCCAGCATATTCGTAAGCAAATCAATGCTGAATTGATTGAAATATTTTCTTCGAAATTTATTACAATCGCGAGGATAGATGCGGCAGTGAATTTTATAAGGTCAATGAACTCTGTTATATATTGCTTTTAGGTTATATTAGGTGTGTGTGTGTGTGTGTGTATATATATACATATATATATATATATATATAATTGCCATAAGTGAAAAGCAAAGAAATTTTTTAAGACTTGCAGCTGCGGTAGGTCGTACCTGACCAGTACTGGATATATACAAGTTCTCTCTATAGATATACCTGTGCACGTATTTTGCGAGAAAGGAACTGGCAGTCAAAGAATTTCATACGATGCCGCCAGGCAGGCAGCCACAAGGAGCTTTAGGATAAAAGTGACAAAACTTTAAATCTGTGAGGGATTATCTGAAGGCTCTCTCAGGACGATTTTCAAAGGACGGGACCACCCAGAAGATCCAATGTGTCCCCCTGATACCAATGTAAGAGATGGATAACATTGAGTGGAGAGGGGGAGGGGAGAGAGAGAGAGAGAGAGAGAGAGAGAGAGAGAGAGAGAGAGACAGACTTGGAGAGTGTTAAATTAATGATGAAGTATAAGGGATGGAAAAATTTGCAATTGAGAATAATTATTGCGATTAATCTTTACTGTTGTGCTATTATGTATAAAGATACCAATTATATTTTTAACTGCTGTTTATGTTACGTAATGAGTAGTCGTATCTTTTCTTACAGTAGAAAGTTTGCTTTCAGGTTGATTTTCGTGAAACTCTTGTCGCAATTTTACCTTAGCTATGCATTGTATATATCTGTATATATATTTTATATATCAGAGCTTGAACTATGTATCATGTATTACGTGGTATTGTGTATCGTGGGCTGATCGATAATTACACGTTACGTTAATTAAATTGAAAATTAATTTTCTAAAAATTTACCACCGATTATTTGTTCCTGTTGTGATAATAAATTATATAGACTTCTGATAAGGAGGTGGGTTCACACCTTAAGGAAGCTTTATCTTATGAGGCTATGATACCTTATTACTTTCCCTAGAATTCACATGAAATTCTTGACGGTAGATAAATTGGAGCACGAACCGTCGTTTCGTTCTTTGCTGCGCAGAAAATCTTGTGGTATCACGATTATCCGAAAAATAGAGAAAAATTTTGTAATTGTCATTTTCGTGTTTTTAGGTAATTTTATTAAAAAATTTTCCTGCAACAGCTATTCAAAATTGCGAAATTTACGAAATTCACGAATCTCACACTTTTGTCCGAAACAAGCTCACAATGCAAAATCTAAACTGTAAGGACGTTTGACTTCCGAATGTTCCTTTTTTTCAATAAAAAAGAAAATCATATTAACAATCGTTAAATTTTATTTTCGGCTTTACTTTCACCGCGACAATTTCTACGCTCAATTATCGCGCCTGCACTTTAGCTTAATATATGGAAATGAAACGCATTGCCTGAACTGTATACAGCATATATATATAGTATATATATGTATATAGCAGTTTTATATATATATATATAACTGCCTACATCTTCTTGAAGCAAACGGTTTACGCGCAACGAACGATCAGGGTTTACCGATCTATGCAAATCCATCCGTACAGGTTAATAAAGGCCGTGTGGGCCGCGTACGTCTTGCACAACCAATCGAAAGCATCTTTTGTGGTCGATCTTGATACCGTAGTGTGTATATACATATCTAAAGTTATGGGATCGCTGAAAAAAGGATATAAGAATTGTCGCCGTACGAGGATACCAGGTGTACAAGTAATTTTCAGCGAATTCGAAAGAATCTGATAGGAAGAGATAATTTTTTTTTTCGACTTGGCATTATCTTAAAGATGCTATCGTTTGCGCATGGGAGTATCAGGCGCCGTAAAATATTTCCTGGAAGAAATATGACCTACGCCCTTCGGCACTAAAACTTAATAACACGGCATCATGTATGCGCCGGAGATTCAACGAAATTGAGACATTGCAAACACGAGATAGGAACGTAATATACGTCCATGACAAGACACGCCTTTTCGTGTACCAAGACTGGGATGAAACAATGTTTACAGTGGATTGCCAAATAATTGTTACCATTAATTGTTAAATTTGACAGTTTTCGAACACGTGGCAGAATTTATAATAATTATAATACCCCTGACGCTTGGCCCGGCCGAGAACAGTTTAAGGTGTTAAGCGATGCGGGAAACAATGAATGTGGTAAAAGTAATCTTACCCTGTAAATTAAATGGGATGCTGTGGTCCTTTCAGTAATATTTTCTTTAAATTAAAATTGCTTGTCTTTCGCATTAACTTTGAACCGTAGCTGTCGACTTGTTCAAAAGTCATTGAAACGCAGGGAAAAGGCAGTAGCATCTTATTGACAGCCGTTGACTCCGATGTCAATGACCCTTTCGTGCATGTAAATTTAGCTTGCGTTTAATTTTCAAATTTTTTTTATCATTCAAAAATCATCCGTCGCTTCGTTTGACCCGCTTTGAAAATTAATTGCTTGCCGAGGACGTTAATCGATCTTCGTCTATCGGTGATGTCTATCAGCACCTAAAGTTCTATTTTAACGGATCCAATAAAAGCCAAAGGAAGATACATCCAAATGGTTAGCTGCATTCATACCGGTAGTGCCGTATCTAATGTTTGTTTGACCGCATGGAGCGAGCAATTATTTACGGTGGCATGTGTGGTCGCTGCTATAAGGTCTGACTGCGTACAATTTGAGATTCGAAAGAGCATGAAATTTCCAATAAACCACGCCAGCCTCGTTACCCCATAGGTATATAGGGAGGCACCTTAGCAGAGATGCATCTTCCATGAGAAATCATTGAGAATACCTCATCCGTATAATAAGGCGAAGCTGTTATCCTGTATAAGGATCACTTTTCACTCAGCTACCTCTAAGACTTTATAATACAACATAGTATATCTATATGTGTAATAATCTCCATAAATTCACTATTGTCGAGACCAATTTTCTTAAGCGTCTAAGCCTTAGTGGCTCTTATCGTTCAATTAAAATTTAATATTCATCTAGAAAGTAATCGTAATGGAGTAAAAAAATTTTTTTAAATTACGTGCTTTTTTTAAAATTTATTCTTTGTAAATGTTTATATAAAATATGCTCTCTTCGTGTTCAGGCTCGTTAGCTGGCTGTCCGCCAGTGGTGGCACCGCAATGGGGCGCTGTACGAGAAAGAGTCCTGAAGGATGGATCCTTGCAGACAGTCTACTCCTGCTCACCAGGAAGACGATTAAAGGGACGCAGGATCCTCACGTGCACGAATCACGGTTGGGATCATCCGGTACCGAAATGCGTATCGTTTGGTAAGCTAATGATGCTTTTCTTTCAATAGCGATTTCATTGAATGATGTTTATCGCTCTGACGTGGCTATTGCCGTAATCAATATTGATTGCTAATCGAGTTTGTAGTAAGTGAATGAGAGAGGAATTCGAAGGCGTTCTTCGTCATCGAATCGATACGTTTATATTTAATATTACTATATATATATATATTATAATAACAATAATGCGGCCATGAAGCCGATAGTTGAATGGAAAAGCTGATGACGTACCTTCACCTGCAAAAGTGCTGCCCACGTTGATTCTATTGGAAAGTTAGCAAAGTGGGTGAGTCGCAGTGATTCGAGTGACGTTTAAATCCCCCTTTAGTCAATATATATTTAGATAAATAAGAGACTTAAGAGATAAGGCCATAGAGAGGCTTTTTTGTTTAAGGTAGCAAGATACCTTTAAACGTAACCGGACACCGTTTCACGTTTATCTCGATTACAGTGAATATAACGATAAGGACGTTAACGCCAGACGAAGCATAATTAGCCAGCGTTAAAAACCGATAATTTTTTTCATGAGCTGCCAAGAAGAGACCTCAGCAGTGTCCGGTTAATGGTGTTAGCGTGTCCGTGGATGAAATTAATTTCTCTTTCGTTGGTACCCTTGGCTCGTATGTAGTATCCTCTAAAGGCCATTAGAGAGTCCCCGGCGAGCCGCGTGAGACGTTGTTTCCTTTATTTCCACGACCCACCTCTTCTTCCCATTCAGCCTTTCTTGCTCCTCTGCCCTTCTTTCTTTTTTTTTTCTTTATCATTTTCCTCGAGCGGTGCCTTCCTTTGCTTTTTCGAATGAGACGTCGATGCTATATACGTTTACGTAATTATCGTAGCAGGCGATCAAGAACTCTCGAGGGCCCATTAAAACGCGACTTTCTTCGGACATAGATAAACCACTCGAGGGTCGAACGGATCGTGAGAGGCAGGTTTTTTCGACAAGGTTACAGAAAAGGGTAGTTACCTCCTTCAGTACCTTTTTCAAGTTTGGTAGAGACCATTGAAGGGTTCACTATGTAGCGATCCAGGATGACGAATGATCGAGGATTATGATTTATCGCTTGTTATCAGTAAGTTTCGACGGTCCTATCGGATACTTTTTTTTTTCTGTGCAAAATTTGACACCGACTATATCTGTACGGTGTCCTATGTAAGTAGACATTGGTAAATCGTCAATATGTACCGGGGAAGATGCTGTTGGATCTTCCTTGGACTAACTTGAAGGAGGCTGGAGGTCGAAGGTCAATACTTATTCCTCTGGTGGGACTTTACGTTCGTGAATCGTCGGCAGACGTCAAAGACTGCCCAGGGTCAGGGTGCATACCCTTAGGCTCTTTCGACTCGCCCACACGAGGCGACACGGCGACCGATTCGAAACTAGAGCCTGGGTCGTAAGCGAGAGAGGAATAAACGATTGTGGAGATGAAATAGCCAGAGGGACCGAGAGAGGGAGAGGGTAAGGACGCATTGGAGCAAGAGAGAGGAGAGTAAGATTTGTTGGCTGTAAAGAACGACCCAACCGAATAGCCTCCCTCGCAGGCACACAGTTGCCATTGTTTTCAAATCTCCAGGTGAAAACCATTAATGTCAAACCAATGAGAGTTCGGAATTCTGCTAGACGATCGGATCGACCTACGCGCCAGTGCTTTTACCAAATAGTTGGTGAAATTGGATTTTTTACATTTTTAACTAATGAAATGGACTTTTTAAGTGATTCCAGTTACTTGAGAATTTAGTGCTTTAAAACTATAAGAAAATTTCATTTTTATCCTTTCTTAGGGTCTTCTGAGCTCTGACGTCACTGGTACCGGTTTCAGCGCCGACATTAATTATGGATTTAATATCAAATTTTTTATCTCATTTTCTAATAACAATGTTCCGTTTCACGCGAGTCTCTAATCAACGTATAATGGTCTCTTAAGGCGCACACTCATGATACCTCTTCTCTATAGTCAGGTTAACGTGATTAATCGTTAACTATTATCTGCCTGCGGACCGCCCTTTTAACCTTTGGAAAATTCCTAATCTCGAGGAACATTCTGCGCTTCGGTTTATAATTGGCGACCGAACTCGATTCGCATAAGTTCATTTTTTTTCGAGGGATTTCACTATTTTAGCTAGGAATCTCATCGGCCCTTCTCACTCGTTAATTTTACTTCGGTCTTTATAGTTAAACGTTGGCAGCTCCTCGCGTCGATTTAACTTTTCCATTAAGCTCGCTCCTCGTTTCTGTACGGTGACGAGTCCAGGGCATCGCCTTACAACGGGCTTAAGTTTTTTGATTTATTTAACATCCATCCTTCTTCCGTCAGTTTATTCACTGTACTATACTTTTATGCTCGCCACCTTCCTATTACGACAAATGCCACTCCTGCGATGCGATTCGGAAAAGCTTTACCAATTTCCCAGGAGAATTTCGATCGGCTATACCTGTATATACTTACCACAAGAAATGAGTAATACCTCGTCACGGTTCATTTTGTCACACTTTCGTGTCAGATTTTCTGATATATGACCTCTGTGATTTCTACCCTGTATAAATTTATATTTGCTTTTTCTTTTCGTTTTTATTTCTATTGATGCATATATCATCTCAGTCTGCCAGTGCAATACGCACAGTGCGAGATCGAGTGACAATTTGAATGGATTAAAACGCGTCAGATGCGGGATTGAATTTTATTTCATATATGTATACACATCCTGTTAGTCCATGACCCTTTCACGAAAATGAGACTTTATATTTTTCAAATTTTTTTTCGCCCAGTCTTAAAGCTTTGAAAAGTTTTCTTTTTTTTTCTGAAACAGTAAATCGTATCCCAGAAACTCACGTATAAGTGCGACTGACAAAAGTCTTAAGGCGAAGACGTTCGCTCTGGTAATGGATGAACAATGTGGATGCTGGAGGCGTATACATATATGTTCCGCAGCAGGACGTCAAGTGGAGGCGGATATTTGTTGAGCGAAGACGCTT
Organism: Trachelus iudaicus; assembly: GCA_030142595.1. Classification (NCBI taxonomy): domain Eukaryota; kingdom Metazoa; phylum Arthropoda; class Insecta; order Hymenoptera; family Cephidae; genus Trachelus; species Trachelus iudaicus. The sequence goes on from JARQTH010000252.1 coordinate 132,362, forward strand.
GGCGTCTTGCAGGTTCGGAATATAGAGAGTCATGAGAATTGCCAGTGACGAATCGCACGGGCACCGACACCGCGTGATTTTCGATCGCTGTAGTCATGAGTTTCGAAATTGAGTCATATGGTGATTCGGCAGAATCATCGCTCGATAGGAGAAATAAATTCCTCGCTGATAAGGGAGATATATCTTTCATGAAGGATTTAGAATTTTTTTATTGGGATTGATATTTAAAAAATTTTTTAAATTCCTAACGACAGCGTGGAGACTTTCGGTTATTGATCATTGCGAAAATAATATTCAGCGACCGAACAAGGACGGTCAACAGTTCAGGGCGAGGCGATCGATCATATATTTATTGGCTCTCTCATCTTTGGGCATTGCCACTGATAGGAATTATGACTTGCCAATATGTCACAATGAAATGATGCATGGGATATCTTGGTGACCCGATTGACACTGGTTTCTTGGAATTGCGTATAAAATTTGGCGTGACGGTCTGGTTAATTTTTATTATTATTTTTTTTCCTTCAATTTATCAGCATATAACGATACTGCTTTCGACTTCCTGTAATTTATCCAATTGAAATTTTTATTTTAAATAAAAACATTAAGGTACCTGTAACACTGTCTTACTGATACAATATTATAAAGATGGATCGGCCATTTTTCTGATTATCATTCTGCAGTGTATTCTTCGACTAGGTTCACACAATACTTATGCGAGATACTGTGTATACGTCATCGCCAAGTCGTGGGCTTAGAGTGACAATAAAAAAAAATGAAAGAATAAAGTTACTCCCTAAGACCCGAGAGTCTCGACTATAAAAACTCGCCGTAAGGTTAATCCACGTCACGATTACGCAACGTCAACGGTGATTTCTGTAACCCGGAAAAAAAAGAGATTGGACAATAAGAGACCCGTCTAGGATCCAGACAAATCGTATTTTTGCCATCGCATCTTACGCACCATGGCAAGTCGTTTCAGGAATATGTATTGATTTACGAGAAAATATTGCGAAATCACCAAATTACCGAGTCAAGTAATTTCCGGTGTCGGGCATTGTCGTAAGTAGTATACATACCGAGAGTGACGGTCAAACTCACAGACAAAGAGTAGACATCGTAACGGTGGTTCACAACGGGCGATATTTGTCAAGACATTAGCAGGACGCATTGTGCAATCGGTTTAAGGAATATTCCACAGTGTGCATTACCTAAAATGACGACGGGCAGTTAAAAATTGTAAAAAGAAAAGAATCGATTTATTTTTGTTTTTCTAGAACCGAAAGTACTTAGGTATGACGATAATAATAATGATACGCTTCCGTATGACGGGATGAATGACTTGAAGACAGAGTCATGCTTTCACTGGAATAATCAGGGAGTTTGATTAGAGAAGCCATAACGAATGAAGAGTTTAATATGGCTTTTGAATATGGTTGCTAATTATCAGTTTTCTGTGTGAGGACTGCTGGATCGTGAGAAGGATATATATATATATATATATATATACACGCATATACATGTTCATTATATGATAGAATGTCTGCGGGATGATGAGATTAGTTGTCGCGTGTGAAAGTAGCGCGTTAATATCAAATCGTTTAGATAAGAGAAGGCTGAGAATGGTTTTGCTTCTTAATATGGTAGTGCGTTACGCGGTTGCTTAATAATAGATGGCAGCTCGATCGTGATTAAATTTTGAAACGAAGCAGTGTTGACAATTAAAAGCGTTAGGCTCGCATACCAGGGTTTCGATAGTTTTTTTCATTTAGAAAAACGAAGAAAGGTTTATGAGCGATTATACGTGTATATTATATATATATATATATATAGACGTTACGTATATATAGACAATAATGGGCGGTGAAAAATAAAGGTGTGCCTTTGATTCGATCGTAGCGGTTTTTCGATACGAGCAAGAGAATCGAATTGTTTGAGATTGGAGCACGTGGCGAGTTACACTTGGGATTACATGTATGTACACATGTATGTATATATATGTCTAGTAGAACCTGGACAAAATAAAATAAATCCATCATCTCCAGCCGAGTACAGGGATAGTAGATCCTAGATAATCGACTGTACGTGTACCAGAGCGAAGCGCGTGGTTTGATCGTTCGTAATTAATTTCACATGTCCGTTGGAACAAATAGATGCGTTCTATCTATATTGAATCGGTAAATCTATGAACCAATTTAATTAATTGAGTTTGCGTTTGTCGGTCCGCGCGCTGCCTTGAAACGTTTCACTACAAGTAACGTATGATTATTCGAAAGAGCTTAGTACCGGCATTAGCCACCAGGGGCGTTCGGCTAGTCAGCTGTTCAAGATTCGATACGAAGAACGATTTCGGTACGTACGTCGCGGACGTTCTTGGATTTCTTTAAATGGAAACGTCTACAGAGAATTTGAGATAGAGTCTGAGATGAGAGAGAAAAGAAAAAAAAAAGACAGGCAGGACACAGAGTCGACGGTGGTATAACTCCATGGTAGAAATAAAATGCCAGAGTCGTGTCCTGTCAGTGACGGCGCGTGCTATTGTTGTGTCCAGGAACGTAGTTAATGCCTGGTGCCTCCTGTGCCCTGGACACGTTCACGTAGAAGATATCACGGCTTGGAATTCTCTCAAGTGGATCTAGATCCACGCCGGGTTCGATCCTTGAAGACATGAAGATTTTATCCAGAGTTATAATGGCTTGACGCTAATGGCGGTAGGTCTTTTAGGTTATTGCATGAAAGAGGAAGCGACGTCGTTCTTCATTATTTTTCATTTATTTCTCTAGTTATCATGAAGTTTGGATTGATTGAAAACTGTAAGACTTTGGATCTTAAAAAAAATTGCGGCTGCTCGCAATCTCTTTGGATTACTTATTAAATTACTTTCATCTCCTCGGAATGATAGATGAGCTCGGCTCGATATTGTGGCTTGAGCTTTTTACTTTGTCGGCACATCGTACGCCTGTGTATTATATTGGGAAGCCGTGTTCTTAACTGTATGATGACGATTATAAGTTTCACGTTAATACGTGTCCTCGTACAGTACCGTTAGCCCTCCTTTAATCGAGAGGCTACTGGAATTTTAATCGCGATCGATCCCGATCGATTGACTCGCTGGCTCGCCTATTTGCCTAGGGCGTCCATGGAACGTTTATATATCTGTGTATGTGTGCGCGTCAGTGTATATATATAAGACCAGTCTACACTAAGTCCGGCTCCATGTCAGCAGCAGCTACCAAAGACAGAAATGAAATAGATACTCGAGACGATCTCAGTCATAGTTGAATAAAAAATTTTTGTTTTATTATGAATGGAGTCTTGTCAGACACGCGACAAACATGACCACCAGGTATTATATTATTTATTCGATCGATCTGTATATTCAATTGTTGAGGTACGTTACGTATATAGGTATTACATATGAACTGCGTAATTTAATTTTCTCCAAACAGAATAAGAAATCAGTTTAGGTTCCCGTGGTGGTCTCGGAGCGTTTCTAATTGAATCTACAGGATCGCATTGGTTATCGTTAAGGATGACTTCGCGTCCTGTTTTGAGTCACGCTCGAATCCGTCCTGTCATCCTTCTTATCATCGAATCCGCAGGACGCGAGTCATCCCATGACCTCAGCAGACAGCAGCGCGTATCTCGCGGTCATTGAAGTCGAAAAATCAACGACCTGACGTCTCGTGCATCATCGATTCAAAATGATTTTCTATAATGACTGTGCCTAATGAATTTAAAAAAAGACAAATAAAGATTTTTTCACGACATAAAACACAACGGTGAACGGTGAAATATTGAAAATCTTTCTTCAAATTATTTTAAAGAAAATTCATCGCTGCAACGTGCAGAGGACACCCACTTGTATTATCATTGCCAAGACCCAACAATCCTGATAAGACCAAACAGTCCCATTCAGATGCTGTGAAGAGTGAATGCAGCTGGATGCATCGCGACAAGTGGTGCATTATCAGGAGAGTAGTAGAAGCCTTTCGTGCCAAGAGCATAATCTGTGCTAGTACCATATACATAGGTACACGTGTTTAGAAGCATCAACCATTTTTATCCATCTATGTAAGATGCTACCGTATGGTAAACATATGTGAAGGAGATGAATCCCAGGACATATACATGTATACATTTACACACACTTTTTCAGTGCATCGCGACGATCACAATCAGAGCGTCCCGATGCCATTGTCCTATATAAGAGGAAGAATCATAGACACCAGTGAATCACCTTCTCACCTTGATCTCATGAGTGGCATCGTTTGAACGCGTGCCATTGGCCACTTTGACCCTTAAGGCGTCTATCGCATAGCTCGATCTCGCCTCCTTATACGGTCCTAGTGCGTGAGCACGCATATGCAATCTTGCCTTGTCCAACTCGGTTAACAAACAATGTTACTCGACCCCCTGCTGGACCCAGGAAGACATCCGCCCTACGACCTTATTTCGTGTCTCCTTCCAACCCTAGCTTATTCGTTGCAGACGAAAAGTCGCAAAAGCCCCGTGGTCATCCGTACATGGGTGATGAGCCGCTGGTGTCGCGCGAGCGACTTCAGTCCAGAAGGCGGACCGGTGAGTTCAAGAGGAGGAAGTTCCGGAAACGTCTTCTAGATAAATCATTCTCGGAAGCTCCTGTAGTCACGCCGAGCTTTAGCCTGAATGAAACTGTGGCCAGTAGGTTGGACCTGAGTTGTTTCATGAAAGCTAAGGGTAAGGGTTTACTGAAAGTTCCTCAGCTGGAGTACGCTCGTCCTGCTAAGTATGCCAGGTCTGTATATTTATTTATATGCAGTATATATACAGGGTGGTACGAATAACAGTTACTGTAAAACTAAGGAGCATATCTGACTGCAGTATGATTATTTTTATGTGGACCACCCAGTACATACACTTTGATGCTCTTTTTCTGTTTACTCCTGGTCTGTTATCGCTTCTTCTTTACGATTTACTTTGTGGCTCTTATGCTTAGGAGGAAGAATCCATTGCCACCCTACAACAAGTATCTGGTGGCTGTCTACGAATGCGAACCTGGATACGTCTTTATGGATCCTATGGCCGATCGTCTTTACTGCAGTGACGGGACGTGGCTGGGCACCCAGCCCATGTGCGTCGACAAGGCTCGTAAGTGTTGATCCTCATGGGAAATCGTGAGGCAGGACTGTTCCTGCCGTGGCTGCTTGGTTGTTCGGTCGCTTGTTTCCTATTTGCCCATGAGACTGATATACGTCTTGGACACGAAACGCAGACCTTTGACCTGGGATTCCGTTGGGACACGTCGTGGAGTCTCACTACCGTGTTGTCGATACAGGTAGACTGATATCTGCGGCTGACACATTGACAACCGAAGAAATATTACGCTTCTTACTCTGCAGATAAAGATCGACGCTAGGGCCACGTGCATCGCACCGGAACAAAGCGGGTTAACCTCGAAAAATATTGTAGTTATCGATTCACTCTGAGATCCTTGGTCTTCGTGCTGTTAATATTACTTTCGAGGGCTTTCGATGTAATCCAACGAAATATTGGATTAGGCTACTCTAGGCGATTGCGTTTATATCATTGTCGGTACATGGCCTTGGATGCATATATGTTTCAGAAGTGACGCCGCTTCAGGATATGAGAAAGTGCGGCGAGGACAGAGGAGGGTGCGATCATGTTTGCGAGGACACTGCCACAGGACCCAGATGCTCCTGCTTTGATGGTTTTCATTCGAAAGGATCTTCCTGTCTAGGTAAAATACACACGCGCTGCGCGTACAGCTCGTTTCTAGGATCTAGTGGATTTAGATGTAGCTGCGTCTAGGGTCTTTTGTTTTCCCTATGTTTTCCAAGCGCCTGGCAATTTGCCGAGCCTTTTAAGGTCACTTAGAACATTAGAATGTGGGATGAACAGGACGGTTTACAGTGTCAGCTAAATCAACGTGCTTTATAATGTCAGCATTGACGTGGCGCCTTTGTAAATTGGGATGATACCCAAAAGCGGCGTGCAAGTGGGTGGTCATGGATGTGAGGTTTACCAAAAATCTAAATTTTTGTTGAAAACGTCAGTTCACCGCCTACGCCTAATCCACATTGTAACAGGAAACCCATAACAATAATATCTGTAGATCGTCCTCGATTCCTGACACAAGTCATTGACGTATCGCATTATTGCAACGTTCTCAAATATAATAAATAAATACATATCAAAACAACTCCCACTGGTCTCATACAGATTCCATCCCGAGCAAAGATATCCAAAGAGAAAAAGCTTATACCGTTAACAGATTTAGAAATTCAATACGGTTCAGATGCTATCTTCCTTCTTAGTAAAGTCTATCGTATATCGATCACAGGAATAATGTTCCTAAAGAGGCCAAAGGGTTTGACAACGATTCATCGAAGGAGTCTAATTTTATTTTTTACGTCTTAATTATCCCAAAATTCCTCAATCATCGCAAAGACCCATCCGAGGCATGTTTCCTTAATTTTTCGCTTAGCTCTTAAGACGCCTAAGATTAGTCACTCCGTAAGCAGGCACTTTTGCGCCTTGGCACAGAGAGATCAAACGTCTAAGACGATTAGCGGCTTGTATATGATTATCGTAAGATTTTAAGCACCTCTATTAGCAGACAAGGCCTCGACGGCCTTTCCGCGGCTCTGGCTATAGTCTCAGCAGTGTAGGCGCCACGTAGAGTATTGTATGCTAATAGGGATAGTTATCAAACTATACAGCGTCTCCGTGCGTACTGTTCACAATATTTGCGTATATTCTACATTTGTATACAAACTATATATAATATGCGATTGCGAACTTTCCCATTGTAAAATATCTGTGGTTTGTTTAATGGAATGTAGCCCTGTCAGTATTGCCATAGTTATCCTTATGTATAATATTCGCCCTATTACATACACAGATACCTTTGTCCCATGATACTTGATAGTTTCTAATCAGCATTCTAGCCCGCCCATGTCACCTACCTCTCACATACAGTATTGACAGGTATTACAATTGGGCGTCAGATTCAAGGATCTTGGGATGCTGTAGAAATTATAAATTTATGATACAATAAATTAACGTTACATTGTACCGAGCAATGACAACCAGTTTATAAAATTTAAAATAACTAATACAATATTGTGTGGTATTTTGAGTTTGTGATAAGGGACGGTTTTTTTTTTTGGTAGATATTGACGAGTGTCAAGAAGGTACGGCAGGCTGTGCCGAAATCTGCCACAATGATCCGGGTTCATTTCATTGTGAATGTCGTAAGGGTTTTCAATTGGATGCCGATGGCCGATCTTGCCAAGGTCAGTAATACGATTAGGTGATAATTCATTTTTGTATTTTCTATCACGTCGTGTCCATACTGTTAAGGTTTAATCGAACGAGTTCGTAAAATTCGAAACGATTTAACCGAAAGCATGTTCCATTCGAGGGAACAACTCGAGTCGGTTCAAAATGCATTAGTGCCTCCCATGTTCTCTTTCGAGCTTGTAAATTCATGTACATCGGGACCCCCCACGAGCTTAATACACGAGTATTAACTCTTGTCAAACATAGAGGCAACGTGCTCAACATGACGGCTCTATCTTGCGTGTTCACGGTAACTTTATTCGTGATCAACCTGCGTTACATATTCGCCATATATGTAAAAGTGACGGTGCTGGGATACGCGATATTCACGTATGAGCATTGCTTCCTGTCCTTTGATCTTTGCTTTCATGGATCTTGATATTTCCTTTGGTAGACGTGAACGAGTGCCTTTTGAACAACGGGCACGGACCCTGCCAAGGTACTTGTCAGAATTTAGATGGCGGCTACGAGTGCAGCTGCACGGAAATACCTGGGTATAAGCTTGCTGCGGATAATCACACCTGCGAGGACGTTGACGAATGTGCAGAGAACAACGCCGGTTGCTCGCACAATTGTCTCAATACGCCAGGCAGTGTATTTTGTCTGTGTCCTGACGGATTACGATTGGCTGATAACTGGAAGACTTGCGAGGGTTGGTAGAGGAAATGATTTTGAGATGGATATAATTTTTTTTTGAAAATTTTTAAATGACTGAAATTTTTTAAAGAATTTTTTGTCTCGTTTTCATTGACCTTTAGAATGACTCTCTTTGCAGATATTAATGAGTGCGAGAGCGATGCGAATGACTGTGGGGAGGACGAGGAGTGTCGGAATACACTAGGATCTTATGAGTGCATTTCTAAGCCCAAAAGTATCGCTAAGGTCGTGCAGAGCGAGGATTATGATGCCGAGGACGATGAAGAGGATGATTACGAGGACGAGGACGTTACTGAGTTTCCTGAGAGCGAGAAGTGCGAGGAAGGATTCAAAAGGAACGAGAAGGACGAATGCATTGGTGGGAAAATCAGGAATACCAACTGGGTTGTACCTGGGGATTAATCCTGCACGTATGTTTCCTCACATTTTTAGATGTCAACGAGTGCATAGAAGGGGACGAGGGGGAACCTCATGGCTGCCAACACGAGTGCGTTAACGAAGATGGAGGATACTACTGCAGCTGCAATAAAGGATATGACATCCAGGACGACGGTGTATCTTGTATGGATATTGATGAGTGTGACAAGGATTCGCCCTGTTCACACGTGTGCAATAACACAGAGGGTTCCTATCAGTGTTCATGTCCTGAAGGATTTTCTTTGGAAGCTGATAAACATACCTGCACCGAGGATCCAGGAAAGAAGGACTGTGATAACTTAGATCCTCCATGTTCCCATAAATGCAACGATACTGAAAGTGGTCCTGTTTGCCAGTGCCCTTTGGGATACAAGTTGGACCAGGATCAAATATCCTGTCTGGATATAGACGAGTGTGCCCAAGGACTCTGTTCTCATACTTGCGTTAATCTAGAAGGAAGCTTCGCGTGCTCTTGTCCCGAAGGATTGGAACTTGAATCCCATGAGAAATTCAATTGTACTGACGTGAATGAGTGTATTGGAAATCATGGCTGCCAACACGAATGTCACAATGTGCACGGTAGTTATAAATGCGGTTGTTCTTCAGGCTACGTCCTTAAGGACGATGGAAAAAATTGTAAGGATCTGGACGAGTGTACGAGCGATAATCCTTGCTCGCATAGTTGTGAGAATTTGTTAGGAAGTTACAAGTGTAGTTGTCCTTCTGGATATGAATTGTCACAGGATAATATCACCTGCAAGGATATTAACGAGTGCGAACAGAATCCTGATTGTTCTCATGGATGCAATAATATCGAGGGTTCCTATAAATGTAATTGTCCCGATGGGATGTCCTTGGGAATGGATGAGAAATTCTGTGTGGAGTCTGGGGGCTGCGCTGTGTTATCTTGCTCGCAGGATTGCGTCAAGGAACAAGATACGTACCGATGCGTATGTCAGGATGGGTTTGTTCTTTTGGAGGATGGCAGGACCTGTCAGGATCTAGATGAGTGCGCCGAAGATGAACACGACTGTTCGCACGACTGTATCAATGTGCCAGGAAGTTACAAGTGCGCGTGTCCTGGGAATTTGAAACTTCATGATGATGGGCTTACCTGTGAGGACGGACAGTGTCCTGAAGGACTTCGACAGGACGAGGATGGGGAGTGTCAGGATATTGATGAATGCGCTGAGAAGGATCACGACTGTTCTCATACGTGTCTCAATGAATATGGAACATATCGTTGTGCGTGTCCTGTAGGATTACGTTTGGCCGAAGATGGAGTCGGTTGCGAAGGGTCTGATCCTTGCGGGAATTCGTCCTGTTCTCATCTGTGCGTTCCTGAAAGCGGAAGCTATAAGTGCGAGTGCCCTTCCGGCTACGATTTGGAGGATGATGGTTTTACGTGCAAGGATGTAAACGAATGCGCGGATGAGATTAAAAATAATTGTACCGATGGATGTGAGAATCATGAAGGATCCTTCAGCTGTTTGTGTCCTGAAGGATATCGGCTCCAGGACGACAAGAGCAGCTGTGCTGACGTCGACGAGTGCGTTGAACGATCTCATAAATGTACTCATACCTGTACAAATACTGAGGGGGGATACAAGTGTACGTGTCCTTCAGGATTTTATTCCTTAGATGACGAAAAATCTTGTAAGGACATTGACGAGTGCGAGGATCATGACTTTAACCATCAGTGCTCGCATGCTTGTATCAACACCATTGGTAGTTACAACTGTACGTGTCCTTCAGGATTGATACTTGATGCTGATCAAAGGACCTGCAATCTAGAAAAAGATCCTTGCCAACAGGATCACGGCTGCTCGCATATCTGTGAGCAGGACGGTGGAAAAATTCGATGCGAATGTCCTGAAGGATACGAATTGTCGGTGGATGAAAAAAATTGTGAAGACGTTAATGAATGTGCGGAAGGAACCCACGAGTGTTCACATTCCTGTATCAATCGAGAGGGATCGTACAATTGTGATTGTCCCGAAGGATACGAATTAACGAAGGACGAGAGAACTTGCCAGGACATTAATGAATGCCAGGATAATCATAACTGTAGTGATATATGTACGAATACTGAAGGCTCCTTCGAATGTTCCTGTCCAGAAGGACATCGGCTCTCTAACGACTCCAGGACTTGCGAGGATCACGACGAGTGCAGCGAGGATCACGGCTGTTCTCACGAATGCATTAATATTCCAGGAAGCTTCCGCTGCGAATGTCCTGCAGGATTTATTCTGGGAAATAATTCCCTCACTTGTCAGGATTATGACGAGTGTCACGAGAATCATGGCTGCTCTGACATCTGCATCAATCAACATGGAAGTTTCCGTTGTTCTTGTCCCGAAGGTTATACTCTCGAACAGGACGAGAGGTCCTGCAAGGATATAGACGAATGCATCGAAGGACACGAATGCTCTCATATCTGCACCAATGAACCTGGTGCCTACAGTTGCAGTTGTCCAGTCGGCTATGTCCTTGCAAAGGATGAACAAAGTTGCAAGGACCTCGACGAGTGTGCACAGGACGAAAACGAATGTTCCGACGAATGCGTTAACACACTAGGAAGCTTCATCTGCGCCTGTCCCGTAGGATTTGTACTTGACGAAGACCAGCGCACCTGCAAGGACCTTGACGAATGTGCAGAAAATCTGCACGAATGTTCCCATGGGTGTAAAAATTTCGATGGCGGCTATTACTGCTATTGTCCTGAGACCATGGCAATCAGCCAGGATAACAAGACCTGTGTAGACGTGGACGAGTGTTCCCTGGAGCACAACTGCACTCACACCTGCATTAATATTCTTGACGGGTACAGGTGCGAGTGTCCTTCAGGACATACTCTAGATCCTGACGGTCGGACCTGCAGATCCATAGATCATTGCGGTGACGATCATGGCTGCTCTCACAGCTGCGTGAACGTCGAAAACACATATTTCTGCGAGTGTCCTGTAGGATATACCCTGAAACAGGATAACAGGACCTGCGAGGATATCGACGAATGCACAGAAGGCAACGAAGTTGATAACGCCTGTTCTCACGAGTGCGTCAACACTCTAGGAAGCTACTTCTGCGAATGTCCTCGAGGATATAAAATTGGAAAGGATGGCAAAACTTGCGAGGATATCAATGAGTGTGTCCTGGAAAACGGCGGATGTTCCCACTTGTGCGCCAATACAGACGGCGGTATGGAGTGTGCTTGCCCGAAGAATTATCGACTCCTCGAGGACGACGGGAAGACCTGCGTCGAGATCGATGAATGTTTCATCGACAATGGCGGCTGTTCTCATTTCTGTCACTACGAAAGTGGTAACGTAGCCTGTACATGTCCCGAGGGCATGACCCTGTCCGAGGATGAGTTTCATTGTCTCGAGGAAGACAAGTGTCGTGCCGATAATGGCGGCTGCTCCGATATCTGTGTCTCTGTTAACGGCACCGTCAACTGTCAATGTTTCCTTGGCTTTGAATTGTCCACGGATCAAAAAACCTGTATCGACATCGACGAGTGCATTAGAAATGAGGATAACTGCACTCACGTTTGCAAAAACAAAGATGGTGGTTTCGAATGTGACTGCAATGAAGGATTCGTTATCAATCCAACGAACGATGCTTTGTGCGACGATGTAAACGAATGCGATAACGATAACGGCGGCTGTTCACAGTCGTGCATCAATACCGTTGGCTCCTATTCCTGCATCTGCTTATCGGGTTATATCTTGGACGACGATAACTCAACTTGCCTCGAACAAAATGAATGTAAGCTCAACAACGGTGGCTGCTCTCACAACTGTCACAATGATAACGGCAGCCCACTTTGTTCGTGTCCACCAGGATACGAACTGAAACCGGATAAGAAGACCTGCGTCGATGTTAACGAGTGCGAAGAATTTGAAAATGACATAGACTCCGGTTGTTCCCACGAATGCGTCAATCTGGAAGGTAGCTACCACTGTCAGTGTCCTGCAGGATACGTGCTGATGCCGGAAGATAAGAAAACCTGCGTCGACGTAAACGAGTGTCTAGCTGAGAGTCACAATTGTTCGCACAACTGTTTAAATTTATTAGGCAGCTACATATGCAGCTGTTACACCGGGCACTATCTGCACTCTGACATGTCGTCCTGCTTGGATATCGACGAGTGTCAACGGAATAACGGCGACTGCTCGCACGGCTGCACCAATACCATTGGCGGTTACATTTGCAACTGTCCTGGAGGACTGCAGTTGTCGCAGGACGAACGCACCTGCATCGACGTCAACGAGTGCAAAACCGGCGTCGCAAAGTGCTCCCACGAGTGCATCAATACCCTTGGCTCCTGGAAGTGCATCTGCCCTGACGGCCACGTGCTCTCTAACGATTCCCGCAACTGCATCGACGTCGACGAATGCAAGGTCAACAATGGCGACTGTTCTCATGCCTGCTTCAATACCGCTGGTGGAGTCAAGTGCAGCTGTCCCGTGGGGCTGCAGCTGCATCTTGATCAGAAGACGTGTCGCGATGTCGATGAATGCATTATCGATAACGGGAGATGTTCGCATATTTGTATCAACGTGGAAGGATCCTTCAAGTGCAGCTGCCCTAAAGGGTTTCATCTAGGAGCTGATCACAGGACCTGCCAAGACGTTGATGAGTGCGAAAACGAAAATGGTGGCTGTTCGCATCTATGTGTTAACAAGCCAGGATCGTTTCATTGCGATTGTCCTGCGGGGCACTCTTTGAGGAATAGCAAGATCTGTCACTCCTCGGATCCTTGTGATAAGAATAACGGAGGATGCGAACATATCTGTGAGAATTCTAACGGGACTCCTCGTTGCTCTTGCAAACAAGGATTTAGAGTCGCTGAAACTGATTCGTCCAAGTGCATCGATGTTGATGAATGTGCTGATCTAAACGATTGTGAACATTACTGCGTGAACACTGTCGGCTCATACAGGTGCGAGTGCAAGGATGGATTTTATATGAGAAACTCAACGTGCATTGGTACGTATACGTTTATTCAATCACAAATGATCTATTAGAGTAAAATTTGTGCGTCCCTTTAAGCTCAACATTTATGGATATTCAGCAAATAATCTTTCATTTTAGCGTTTAATTGTTAATAAAATTTCATTATTAAATTGATCATCTTAATAAACACGTATTGATAGTCATATAACGTATTGTATACACTGGAATCATACGTAATGCAAAATCTTCATTATATCATCCCTTGTAGACATAGACGAGTGCGCTAAAGGCAGACCTTGCAAAGGAATGTGCATAAATACACAAGGTTCTTATCGTTGTGTATGTGCTCCTGGATTTCGCGGCGATGGAAACGTTTGCGCGGGTGAGTAGGTATAGTAAGGATGGCATTATAGTCGCTGAATGCGCAATGTAACGCAATGGTAAAGGAAATCATCTCGCCCAAGAGAAACCTTCTGGATAGATCAGCCTAAAAGCGAGTATTTAGTCAGAGTGGAAGATAAACGTTTCTCTACCACAACGTAACTTGCTTTCGTCTAGCTTCCAGAAGAGCTAAAATACGTTTGCATATATATATATATATATATATATATATATATATAATATCATGGTTCTATTATATTCAGTAGACGCATATAGCGATTGGTTTTTAAATTCACTATTATCATTTGAATTATACATTATACAAAAACAGATAGTACAGATGTAATTGGACCCTCGTCCAGCATAAACGACTGAATAATAGAAGCGCTTTGAAAAAAGAAATGAGAAATATAATTGAATCGCTACATAAAACTGAAAACTTTGGGGAGAAATCGTTGCTCAAACTCCATTCGCATTGCAATAAATATGAAACTGCGTATGCACAGCATGGATTTATCGTGATTGAATTTTTCAGATGTAAACGAATGCGAATTGAATAATGGTGGATGTGCACACGAATGCGTGAATACTATGGGATCATATAAGTGCACATGTCGTCCTGGATTCATTTTAAATTCCAGGTAAGCGGATTGAGATGACTTTTTTGTTGAGCCGATATCAATGTGTAGTATTTATTCGTGCGAATTTTATTTTCAGAAATAAATCTCTGTGTCAGGATTTAAACGAATGCTTAACTCGGAATGGCGGATGTAACGGGGATTGCGTTAATACACCCGGAAGTTTTTATTGTGTATGCGGAGACGAGATGGTCTTAGCACCCGATGAAAGGACCTGTATCGATCGTGACATTAGATGCCTTGCCATGGAGATACCTGCATATGCTGACGTAAGTACTTCCGGTAGATTTAAAATAGCAGTAATGAAAAAAACTCTCAGCTTCCATTCGAACCTTGTAATTCGTTTAGAAAATCTGTCAGTTCCTTTTACCTATCAATAAAACTCCACTTGGAGTATTCAACCTTCTTTTTTTGGTATCAGATCAGATGTCCGGGACATCCTTCAAGGTCCAAGGATTATCCTCAGGGAGCAAGGTGTCATATCCGTTGCAGAGGAGGATTCAAACTCGAAGGACCAAGCACCAGGTACTGCACCGCAGGAGGTCGATGGAATGGACGTGAACCATTATGCATATGTATGTGTAATTATTTAAATGATATAAATCCTCTTTTAAAAAGTCAATTAAAAAATTGATTGTGACAACAGGCTAAAAAAGATTTTATAAAGAATTTTACAAGAGTCCAGCAGTGAATCTACAAAGATCGCTAACAAGGTGTGCACGTTAGTCAGCTTAACGAGCTTGTTACCGGCTTACTGCCCGTAAACAACAATGCGACAACGTCCCGTTCTTCATTTTCTTCTGCCATTGTTTCGTTTAACGAGTTTTAATTCCTTTTAACACGATCGAAAGATTCACTTCCCAGTTCCAACTTTACATCCTGTATAAGCTATGACGAAGGGCTAAGATTTCCGTTCGGTTTCTCAAAGACGATGACGGAGTATCCAGGACCTACGGTTGCCAAGATGGACGCAGAAATTGTACCACTGCATTTCGTCGGGTTCTCCTACCAGACATGCCACGACCCTTTATCAGATGTCCCAGTGACGTAGACATGGAACTTCCGTTACGTCAGAATACGGTACGAGTTTCCTTTCCGCAGCCCAAGTCCAACATGGACTGGTGGAGGTGAGTGAAGTACAGTTACCTACTAGACAACAGATATTAAAAATAATTATTGAAGACAATCATGTATTAATTTTTTAATTTAAAAAATCAAACATGGTAACCATGTATCATGGGGATGCAACAGATACGGCTATGTTCTCCTCACGTGAAATCTGGCTGCAATTGTGTTGAACAATTCCATTCGGCGTACAATAGGAATTCCAAATGAGCTTAGGAGTTGCGACTGGAGGTTTGGATGTCTGTCGCAATGTATTTAATATCAATCACGAGTAATCTGGTTTGATGTCCATTTATATGCTAAGCGGACATCAATCAAATGAATCTTGAATACTTGAGCTTACGGTGATCTCTACCTTTTCTATTGATTATGGGACTACCGTCTTCTGGTCCTCATCATCGTTATCATCATTATCATTGTCATTGTCCATGAGATTTATCCCACTTACCTTTTCAGATACATAGAAGCGTCTCCGGCTTGGGGAAAACAATTGCAGGCTGATCTGACTGCAGGGACCACAGTTGTTACGTTCACTGCTTGGTCACCAGTTTCCAATTACACCAGTAGTTGCAGGATCGTCATACGTGTACGGGGTGGGTTAAAAAAATTGATAAAGAAAAATACATCTTTTATCTCTATATTCATTATTTTATTACCGTCCGATTACTGGTGATTGCTCTTTAATATTTATGAATGCTAATTCAATCTTATACATATGCAATTTGGCAAATTTTATTTTTGACTTTTTTTTTCAAAAGTACTTCTTTACACATTTTCATACGCCCTGGATCGTGTAACTGTTGGATTTATGATTCGCTAATGATACGGACATTGTCGTATCGGAACGCCCACGTATTTCTCTGGTTCTTTGCTCTGGAATATCCAGTGACGTTAAGTCTTTGGTATTTATCGTACGGCTGTGTTTCCTTTCTACTTTGCATTTGATATTCTAGTAACAAACTTTGTACGAATCATCAGTCCGCCTTTGAACCGTCGAGACTTTGTCATACAATTCGAGAATAAATTAATCTGTCGGACGAACCATCAAGAGAATTACTTGTCGATAAAGGGAAACCCCAGTTCTGTGAACTGACAGTATTTTTGACGTATTCCATTTCATTGCTCATTCGACGAGAATGATATGACAAACTATTTCAAACTGTAACAGTGGATATAATTTTGAAAATTAATTATAATCCTTTCGCGAACTAGAGAGCGTTATCGTACTCATACCTCTGTTATCGATTGAATTATTGCAGATACAGAGAATCCCAAAGTATCAACTTGTCCCACTTCGTTCGAGGTACGGCTTAATCCTGGCGAGCGTAATCGGCTGGTATTCTGGCAGGAGCCAAGGTTCACGGATAACGTGAAGGTGGATCACGTTTACAAAACGAGGGTAAGAGGAATTATAACGACGAAGAAAAAGGAGAGTGGGCGCAAGGAAGACGGAGGATCGAAGCGTAAAGAGGAAAAGAAATGGATTAAAGTTCTGTTTCTGAATTCGTACCGCGATGGCGCACCCGTTTACGGAGCTCGGCGTTTAATTTATTTCCTTACGAGATCCTTATTTACGAGGGAGCGATTACCGCCGGTGTTAAAAATGTTGTCCAACTTATTACCACCGCCACGTAACAACGATTCATCCTTCATCCTCTTTTCTGGTTCATCAGAAATTCTGCTAATGATGAATGTTACCAATCTTGTAATTATCTTGCCACCTGAGACCGGTCTGTTAATAATAACGACGCCTTTACGTATCGCGTCAAAGGGGACGTGCAAGTTTAAAAAAATTTTTTTAATACCAATACCAATCAAGATAAGAGAATTGATTTAATTTTTTAAAAATATTTTATCACGTTACTTTAATTAAATAATTATACTTTCACCAAATAACTCTCTCTTTGACGTCATACATGGATAATAATAAATCTGATGGATAAGACTATTGTACGTATGGTCTGATACGTGGTGTTTATTTCTATGATTTTATATCTACTTTGATATTCTTTTTTATTTATTTTTTCTATTTTTATTGATATCTCTTTACAGGAACCAGGACAGTCCTTATACCCAGGAACTCACAATATTCACTACGTTGCTTCTGACGCAGCCGGAAATCGGGCCGAGTGCCATTTTTCGATACACGTACGAGGTAAATTACGTTGAGTTCTTCATGTTTTTTGTGAGACTCGAGTTTATTTTTAGCACCGTACAGACGTTATTCTATACTTTTTGTACGTGCTACTAGAATTGCGTAGAGTTGCCACTGAAAGTTTTATATATTCACGTTGTCTTGGAATAGTCCTGTCAGAAAATTTACATATTTAATACAATTTTTGATATCCGTTACCGTTATAACTGACATTTTTTTATTATTGATGCCAGTACGTATCGTCATATACTCGCTATCGATTCGCTGTCCAGATTAATAAATAAATTATTTTTTATCGTTCCAGAATCCGAGCAGCACCGCGAATCCGAGGTAAGCCGGGTGAATATTATCAATGGCCTTGTTGAAAGTGCCGTCTGGTAAAATCAATAGTGAGAAATCCGCCGATCGGAAAGTCAAATATTATTTTACCTCCTTCATTCGTTTATTTTGACTTATCACTCACGTACCTCTTCGCGTAATTGCTTGCAAAACAGTTGTGAACTTCGACGAGACGAATCAATACCGGACCAATCGAATCCGCCCGTTAAAAGCCTTATAAATAGTTTTTATCTGAAATAAGTAGAAAATAATAGAAAAGAATTCACAATCGAGCCCTGACAATAGTCATTGTAACGAGGAACAAAGATATCCTTCGGTTCGCCGATTTCGTTAATTGAATTTTCATTTGAAGAATTTAAGGCACAGTTAGGTACATCCCAGAGACTGAGTCCCACCTACTCGCGAAACAATTATTTTACCTCGGTGCGAAATTATTCTTGTCAATTAAACGGGTCGAGTCCAGGATCCTTTTAGCAGTCCTGAAGGAGCGATGGGGTAGTGCCTTCGTTTCAAATGAGATTGAATAAGACAGAGAGAATCTCTTTCGTAATGGCTAAGAGCGTGGAGTGCTGAATACAGGAAGCAGTCCCGTGGGAAAACGTTTCTTCTCTTGCCTCGTGAAAGTGATCCTTAACGATATCTTACATCGGATTATCCTTTTAGCATAGGACCTACAGGAAGATGCTGATGTGCCCCGGTAGACCGCCACAGCCTTTACCTGCATCAGTTTACACGGTGAGTCTCAAGCGTTAGAGGAGTGTCGATAAGTATGGAAACTTCATGAAATCGATAAATCAAAATTTGAAAAATATTAATTTTATATATATTGGTCCTGTGCGATCTTTACAAAAGGTACCCAGAGGATGCTATATGCGCTACACAAGGATCTTCTCCGGGACCTATGCTCTTCAGCACTATCAGAGCCTCCAAGATGGGTATCAAGACTCTCGAGCTGCTTATCACCAGGTTCATCCTATAATACGTACTCAGCATCCTCAAGGAACACGAGCTTATCAGCTCGTCGACTGTAAGTGTATGTGTTGCACGTTTGTGTTGTCTCTAATAACGATTCTATTGAACGTACGTAACTAATCGTTAATTCTATAAATACTTTTTTATCTTGGCCGTGTCCTTGCCGTTGTTCGACATCTCCGAGATCAGCCTTTAAATATATTTTATTTTTAGGGGATATTACACGTTAATGGAAATTCTCATGAAGCGTGATATCGCCCCATCCCCACCGTCGCCGGCCTAGTACTTCCCGCGGAAATCTTACTGCATTCGCTGGAAAGAAATTGACATTTTTCCAATAATTTGGAACCCGACTAGGATTTATATACACGAGTATACTATGGGCACTGTGTGTATATTACTAAATTGATATGGCACACTAGCCTTATCACCTCGCGATGCTATTGGCGAACGAGGAGGCTGGGGACAAGTAAAGTTTCTCAAACTCCTTGTCTCTTATACCTTCAGGATATTTGGGATCTCACCTGTTTTTCGTATAACTGTGTGTAGACCAAAAATTGGACTGTTAAGGGGACAGACTTCAAACTGGAACAAGAATGAAAGGAAGAGAGATAAAAATAGAAGAATTCAGTAAGCACGAGTAGCCTTAAAAGCCAATAGAAAACGTAACCAAAGTGGGTCTACAAGATGACGCTAATGGCTATCTAGAAAAAGTATATAATTTCGGCGTCTCTTCAGACTCTATTTTGTTACAAGGATACTTGGGAGGCGTGAAAAATGATAGGAAACTCTTCGAGATAAAAAGGAAAGAATTGACAACGAAACAACGACGCAACGAATTTCAGTATAGAAAGTTTAGAGTTTATCACGTCATGGAAGAGCACGTATTTGGCATAAGTGAAAATTGCTAGCTCTCCTTATATCTGCAAAATGCAAAACTTACGCGGTAGTTCCTATGCGATACTGAGCTGAAGCCAAAATCCAACGTAAAATTCAACGTTATGCTGAGTGCCGGGACTCAAGCCCACTTCGTCCTAACCTTGCAGTCGATGCCGCCATTTGTCGTCGAGAGTATTCTAGTCCTGGCTCTTGCTGTTATTATGGCGATACCTCTTATCCTTCAAGTTCAGATGCTCTTTGTACGTACCTACGAGAAGTTCCGCACCGTCGACCCACTTGTAACCTTTAACGATTAAAGTTTCGCTTAGTTAGTGGGTCGACTTGATTGATCCAGGAACCCCCCCAGTTATAGGAGACCTTACTTCCTATAGGACGGTATCATCAAGGCGACAGAACCATATCCAGCTATTTGTCAGGACGATTGGATGGATGCTGAGAATCGCGATGTCGTCACGCATTATCCGGCAACTGCCATCTTGGATACGAGTTCTGGTTCCAGTGTGAATATGAAACTGATGCCTGCGAGAAATGCTTGCTCCACGCCCATGTTAAAATCCGAGCAGAACAACGCGGAGGACACTCGTGTCAGGATGCCAATACTCAAGAGTTCATCGTCCTTTGTTATTACGAATTCTGTATTACCGGTGGTTGATATATCTGCATTTAATTACGGCGCGTACAGGCACAAGATGATCGAGGCTAATCTGAAGAAGCAATATGGAGATTCGCAGCCACCTGGTAACGTCGTTCTCAACTCTATTCATTTGAACTCCATTGATTCCAATGGCACTGTCAGAGTGGGCGATGCTACTGATGGTCCTGGATTTATTGACTCTAACGAAGAACCTTGTGGTGGGATGACTGAACTAAGCAGGAAGGAAGTTGAATTTTTGCATCCCTTGGATCATTTTTTGATTAAAGGTTCCAAGAAGAGGTCGACTGTGGAGATGGCTACGGAAACTAAGGAATTTGAAGATGCGCTTTCGGAATTGGTGGATTCTGATAAAGGGGTGGGACTGAAAAATTATGAGAGTTACTTCGCCAAGACCTCTAACGACAGGACTAATTTGTCATCAAAGAGTATAAAGATGCCTAATGAGATACAAAAGGTGGTGTTACCTAAATTGAGGCATGGGTCGAAGGTAGATTTTCATTCTACTGCAAAGACGATATCTAAAGTCGATTCAAGTTCAAAACCTGGATTGTTTAAAGGTCCTAGAAAAAACCCCGTGAACTTTCAAAGAATAAACTCTTTGTCTTCCGCTGTACGAACGTCGGAAGCAAAAGAAGTTGAACGAAGTAACGTGCAAAGTAAAAGAAGAAAAACCTTGAAGAGAACCTCCATTCGTCCAGCTACCAGTACGGAATCCTTAAGTCCCGTCTCTACTAAGCGTTCGCCATCAACAGATCAAGAGGATGAAGAATCCTTCAATAGAACATCCTTTAGCTCTAGTGAGGCTGAAAGCTCCTTTTATGGATCCTCCAAGTCGCGGAATAAAAGTGGAATTCATATCAGGTTTCCTGCGAATGAATTTCAAGATGCTGAACAATTACATGATAGGTCTATCGTCACAATCGAGGAACAGATCCAAGCTCTTGGCATCGATCAAACTTCTTCACTGAGCCGGAAACCATCAAGCGTTAAAAATCTAACAGAACATTCAGTGGCGAGATCGAAAAAATTAATTTTTGAAAAATCTGAAAGTCTAGCCAGAGATTGGCATAGCAATCCATCCTCCACTTCCGGAAGTCGTAGCGTGACACCTAATTCTAGACCGAAAACAGCCAATCCATCGATTTCTTTCAGACCGAGATCCTTTCAAGGTTCTATTAAATCGTCCTTATCTGTTTCTGGAAGCACTAAAGACATTCAAGAGCCAATAGTTAATCGCAAGACTTCAAAGCATACAGTAAATCCAATGGATTCAGACAAAAATTCATTGAAATTACAAATTTCTAAAGATAATGCTGCGATTAGAAAATATTCTAGAGGACGTTCTTTGGATCCTACTAAAGGTCGGAAATTCTCGAGAAAATCACCAACACCTAGATCATCCGAACGGATGTCCAGTTTGAGGATCGATTCTTCAAGATCCAGACACGTTTTGTTGACATCTTCGAGCGCCTTTACGAATTCCACGTTATCGATGCAGCCGCCAGTTTTACCGTCTTCGAATTCCTCGGCGCTGACTACGCACGTTAAAGCTAATCCACAGGAACGCGTTGCGCGATCGCCCGAAGGTATCAGGAGGAGTGGCGACAGCGAACCCCTCGTTAAGAACAAAACTTCGGGAAGTTACTTGAGGATGGCGGAGAGACGGAGGACATTTTTGGAAAATTTAAATAAAACGCCGAGTAAGAGTGAGCGGCCGAGGACTGCAGGTGCTGAAACGATGGCAGAAGCGAAAAATTTGACGGAGACTTTAAACTCGGAAAATGATCCAGAGAAAATGGTGATACCTGACGAGGATCAATCGTTGAATTCGAAGACAAGAGGACGCGATGAAATTGGTGATAAGTCTAATTCAAAAATTCGACATAATCTTCCCCGTGTTCAACATCCGTGTTTCGACCCAGAAGAGTCACAAGGCAAAATTTCAAAAAAAGTCATGAGAAGTTCCAGCAGTTCTATCAATTACAAAGATCGCTACGTGCGATCAATGCTTTTGGGACACGAGAAAGCAAAAAGTATGACAAGAAATCCAATAATTGTAAACCGATCGCAAAGTCAAAGACCCAAACTCTTGACAACAGAGGGTTCTGTAGAGATCACGTCAACCATGTTATCGAATAGTTTAACGAACTCGCAGGAAAATCAGAAGCCAATGCCGAGTTCAGTTACAGTGGAAAACTCAAAAGAGACAGAAATAAAATCAATCTCATTTTCTGAAGAGAAGTCGAAGCGATGCAAAAAGAAATATTCGAAGCAGCCGGATTCGCCTGAACGGGAAGCAAAGAATTCCAAAGTATCGAAACCAAAGACCACGAAAAAGCACGAAAAATCTCAAAGAAAGTCTAAACAGTCCGGAATTCCCATTCTGGCAAGTAGCAAAATAAATTCCCCAAATAAATCCAAAAGAGCTAAAAAGGAACTACTGAATCTCGATTCCCTAAATTCGTTGAAGGGCAGTACAAAGTCCAAATTGCTGATCCAAAAAAGTTTACGTAGTTACATCAGAAGACTGAAGCTCGTTCTCACCGATCAGAGAAAGGATCACAACGAAGATTCGGAAAGCCTAGCCAGCCTAAGTCTGACGGACGCCATACTGCCTGAATTACGATCGTCCCTGTGTTCCAGTGAATTCGAAGAACTGGAAAGACTCCTGAAACGACTGGAAGCGTCCACGGCGACACACATAATCGGTCGCGAGATTGAAGCGTGAAAAAAAAGAATTAAAATCGATAAAAATAATCCATTTGTCCCAACGAGTAAAGGTTGTTCGTGGATCTACGGAATCGTACGGGTTCGTTCGATGACGAAGACTTCCACGATAAATCACTCTGCCAGGAAGAAACGGCCAACGGATGGAAAGTTCAGGCCGACTTTTAACGATCCGCACGTCGGTCCGTACCGCATCGGTAGTGATTTATGGCGGTGTCAACGCTCGCCTATTTATTAATAGCGCGTTGTTACGTATAAAAGAAACGTGGCAATAAGACCCAGATAAAGAGGAATACGTGTTTCTATTATACTGAGGTCCCGAACCTTTCCGGGCATGACGACATCCACTTAGCTCTGACTTACTTATGCATTTAAGTTGGCCTCTTAGGTTAGGTTGTCGTTGCTCGAACGAGTCTCACTGGATTGGGACTCGTCACGTTTCATTCGGGCCAGACAGATTGGACAGATTAAGAAAAATGATTTTATTTGCTAACTTTCTTCTTCTTCTGGTCAACCAAACAAGGAGTTCTTGGCATCAGTTCTAAGGAATATGAAAATTCAAATACCGGTTTAAGGGCTGGAACATGGGCCCGAAAATTCCACCTAAGAAATGGACGTGGTATTAAATATCGAGAGTGACTGTCAAATCAAATATTTCCCACAATTTCCATAGCTCAAATTCTTTTTAATCCTCCTTCGTCAAAATTCAAATAACAATCCTACTCTTAACATATACGCGTTAAGAAGAATAATGGACATAGAAGTAACGTTCACCGGTTGCGGAAAGCTTGAAAAGAAAAAAAAAGCTCGATCATCAGACGATTCAATTGTCAACTAATCGACATTCCCACCCGCCAATTTGAATAATCTTCTTAGAAACTTCCCAGCAGGATCCCCAGCAGCGCAGCCTCTGCATTCTTTTTTACTCACACACATTGCCATTAAAAATAGTGTCGTCCAACTTCCGTTCCACAAGGCTCTCATTGAATAAATCGTCGCAGACGCCCTCGAAGTATAAGTATACTCCGTTCAAAGATTTTCACCGTCCTCAACGCGCCACGTTGTCGTAAGACGCGAATAATGACTTTCACGCGTCGATTGGGACGATTGCAAGCATCTGGGAAAGCGATTACCTCAACTGTCCTATGACTACAGGAGACGACATTGCGTCCCACTTTACCAGTGAACTCATGAATTTCGGAACCTTCGGGTCGCAAGTGCCACGAGAATCGTAGGATACTTAAATCGAAGGTACTTTCTAATGGAAGTACTTTCAATCCTATAATACAACCTATAATATAATAAACGCGCACTAAGGTTTCCTCTTGCGAGCGTACAAAGTCTGCCAGGTCCCACCTTTTGGGTCTTGCATTACTCGACCGGTTGATAATAGCGAGTCTAGGTTATTAACGTACTCCGGGCCCTTAATGCTCTGAGAAGACGATCATTTAATACAGGCTACGCTCGTTGCAATAATTGCGGCATTATTCGTGTCTATTTTTAGAGCTGAATAGTGGACTCGTTTAAAATCGTGTACCCTCGCCATTTAATGATGCCTCCTCGTTGCGCGCAGTTGAATGCTTCAATCTGTATGGCATAAAAAGTAAATTATGGTTGACGTTGATAAATATTAGTGAGACCAGGTTTCAATTTTTTTTTTATTTAATTTTTTTTCCCCCCTTAATTCACGTTACAGATTCCACGCAGCAGCAACAGTACAATATGCAGCAACAGTATCGTCGGCAACAACTGCAAAGACAACAGCAGTACAGACTTCGGAAAGATGACTACGGTGGTCAGCTGTCGGGGTACGGTCGCGGTCGAGTGGAAACGAGGATCCTACCGCGTCGCAAATGCTGCACGTAAATAATGTCCGGGAGGCAAGAGAAAATAAAGAGAACGTAATATAACGCGAGCTATTGCTGGTTGCTAGAGTAACGTAAATAACCACTTAGATCGAGACATATATCAATGTACGAGAGCAAGATCAAAGTTCCTCAAGTAAATTTTCGAGGTTAGGTGGATAAAGGCGGATCGAGGACGAAGAGTTCAGGTATTGACCTCTGGCTGATTAATCGATATATAATTTGAATGGATGGATGATTCTTGGATTGCCAGTATCGGCCATCTTCGTCGGATAAATAAAATCCAACTTTATACATATATATACATACTTGTATGTGTGTGTGTATATATACATATATATATATAGCTTATTATAGCTTACTGCCGATATTATAATAATTTACAAACAATTTCTTCACCTTGTTGCATTAATTCATTTATTTGTTCCTCCTTTCGGTTTTGAAAAATAAAAGGAAAAGACGTCGAAGAGATCGATGCAGCTTCGATGGTAATACGTGCCCTTATTAGGTTTCTTTTGATGAGTGTGTTGTAATTTGTATATTTGACAGGTAAATTTTATACATTCATAATATTGTGTAATATAATTAATCGTTATTGTAACAATGATATGCGAATGGCGCATGGAATAATAATAAATAATAATAAAGAGAAGATACACATATAAGAATGAAACAAGGAAAGTAAGTCCCTAATAGTTTCTTTTTCTATTTTTTTTTTTAATTGGGGATCAATTATGGATCCATCTTAAATTTCTCTTCTCATTCAGAGCTACGAACTCCGAGACTCTCGTAGACGACAGACCCTGAATCTCCGGTATTTCAAATACACGAATTCAATCTCCATTGGCGTTATCGATCGAACCTTCGATGATTTTGTAAACTGAATCAAAGGATCGCGTGCTTCGCGCTACGTCTAGATTAACGTCTGTCTTCACGACGATAAGATGATTTATATTAATACAAATTAAATGTATCGGGGCGCGCACAGTTTGGCGCTGCGAAACTATTATAAATGGCATCGCGCTTTTAATATCGTATACTTAAATCTAGAACAATTAGCGGAGTCTAATTAGTGTCTCCAAGAAGTAATAAATTTGACGAATTTGACTATTTTTTCTATGGAAACGTTAATATACAGCCGTGCGACACAATTTCATATGCACGTAGTCAAAGGACTGGCTTACTTTTTTTTTTGTAATAAGATTTAGCGAATATCATGGCAAACGTGAATTTCAGCGAAAAAAGGATTTCAGTAGGTTGGCACGTACGCTACGGGATATATGCAATATGCTTTGATCCTGAAACTCGTCATTGGTTAGTTTGCGGTGGTGGCGGCAGGGTGGGGATTGTACGAGCTTAGTAGAATCGTAAAAAAATCCACAAAATGGGAAAATCGTATATGATAATAAAATTGAGTCTAAAAATTGAATGAAATTGGTATCGCTTATTTAGCCAGGTATTTAGCGTCGAGGGACCACAAAAAAAAATTATTTATCACCAAAGGGATTATCAAAGAGATAAAGTTTTCTTCTACTCCTGGCGAACGCCTACGGCGAAGATGCACTTGGACGTCCAACCGGCCTCGTCGCTGGCTTCGTATTCGACTTTATGTTGTCCCAGATCGAAGTATTGTCCAGGTTTCTGAAAATTAAATAATCACGGGGAAGATAGTAGAAAACTGTTACATTTTCACAGACATTTTCCTACGATATTTTGAGTCCCTCATTTCCGCTCATTCAATTTTCCGTTCAGGATTTTATCCTATAAGGCATCCCGGAAATTTGTCTGCCGGCACAAATATTGTCCCTCCGACCAATAAGATTGAGTATTCGCCTTCGGAACTTCTTTTTATTTTCGCAGGCCACTTTTTTTCTATTATTATGTTTATCAGGTCGTAGAAGAGTGAAAGATTTTATTAATTCGGATCCTACTAGCTCGTAAGTGGTAGTATGTGAAATTTTTTGAAAAATTTTATAATTTACCTTATTGCTTGTGATGCGAGCCACTTTGATATTGTCTGTAAATATTGGCTCGTTCCAGGATACAGCCGTGCCATTTTTACCGATCACCTCTATGCTGCTGGGACAGCGATCGACTTTTGGTGCTTCGCCATCTGCAATTTACGGTGTCGAATTTTTCAACGTGAATAAAATAATTAATGTGGCGTAAGAAATATGGGCGTGCTGTATAATCAATCTATACGTACGCATACGACATATGATACATATATACCCGTATATATAGTATATAAAACTCAATAGTCGACATCGCGAAGAATTTCCAAAGCTACTAACAGTCTGATTCACGTTTCATCGCAAATTCATACAAAAGATAATGTCATAATTCATAGTAGCAATAAGAATAAAAAACTATACTATTTCTAGATACATATATCCTATTGTAAATTAAAACAGCAACAGGATAGCCACTAATCAAGGTCCTCGATTTGGAAATTTAATTAACAATTTTTAAATCGCTTCTACCTGTTGACGCGTTTACAGATATTGGAGCACGACCGGAAATTACTTCAGCAAAAGGTACCAATGTATCCGGACGTTATTAAATTTCTACTTAAAAGTATCATACATAGTTAACGATACTCTACAGTCTCATAGCAGAAATTTATTTATAATTAAATTGCTCAGCTGACTGTAAAACTTCTTTGATACCAGAGAACAAATTTGCATGCGACAGCTGCGCTTTATCCGGTACCGGACTACAAAGTTCAAAAACAGAAGACAAAAAATATTCACAGAAAGAGACCTAAAGGTTAAATTTTACATTGAATACTGATAATCACTCAAGACTATTTTACGACAACGCCAGGCTGTCCGCATAAATTTTAATTAATCTATAACGTCGATCATTAACGATTGATTAACAATACATAATATCTGAGCGATTTAAAGTAGATAAAATGAACTGTTAGCCTATACCATAATGACGAAAGCTCGAAGAAAATTAAACTCCATCAGTCTCCTAACCTTTCACCGTAATCCGAAGTACGCAGCTGGTCTGTTTCTTGGAAACCGGATGTCGCGCAAAGAACGTCACTTCGTGTATTCCGGGGGTTAAGTTAGCTTCTAATCTCGTACCCCAGGATGGTTTGGAACGTACATATCGAAACCAGTCCAAATCCGTATCCGGTTGGCTGAAGGATACAAATGCCTCATCTCGACCTGGTGAAACCTCAGCTACGACATCCTTCGGACATTCCAAGCGAGGTTTGCTGTATCCTAGCAGTTAGATTTACTTCAATGCAATGGACGAGTTTGGGTAGCGGATTCCTAGGAAAAGCTTTTGGGGACTAGGTACATGCACTTGACATAGAAAAGTAAAATACAAACATGACCGATAGCCCATATAAATTCTTTAAAATTAATTCTCTTTTCTGTCACTGAGATTGACAATTTTATTGGCACTCTTATTTCTTGACCTACTAGTAGCGATATGACTGATATGGACATAATTACTCACTGACACATTCACCGTGTTTAGGACCATCCCACGTGCCGTCACTGCGGCAGGTTAATTCGTATTCTCCGTGCAGTTGGTAGCCGTGGGGACACTTGAGGTAACACTTAGTACCAGGTCGATTAATCAGCCTTCGTCTACAGCGCCGGGGTTTTGAAGTTGTGAATTTTGAACAAACGACGTACCCACGACTTACGGGATTAAGTGGAGGACAGGAGACATTGTCTATGCCTGAAATATCAGTAGGAATGTATGTGTATATATATATATATATATATATATTATATATATATGGTGATAGATTAATACCAATCAGAAAAAACCTCCCGAAGGAATAATTCTAAAGGCCTATAGATTGGAAACAGTTTGAAATTATTACAGCTGATATCCATGCGGTGCGCGTTAGATGAAATATGAAATTCTGTTGGGTATCTGTTCTAATATCTCCATAACACATGAATCACATATGCTAACGAAGATATGACGTATATCAAACTCATGGAAGGCGCTGCCCCAGGATTTTGCATGTAATTACGTGTACACATTGATTCGAATGGATTCGAAATGCCAAACGTATTGGATTTCAGATAGTTTTGAATTTGAGATAACTCGATCAATTTTGGATGATTGTACCTAAATATGAAGAATATACTACCGGAAACAGGATATCGATGATCGATGACTATGACGTACCTATACAAGACTTTCCGTCGGGCGTCAAAGCTTTCTCGTCGCCGTCGCAGGAACAGAAAAAGCTTCCTTCGGTGTTTTCACATACTTCTTGACAGCCGCCATTGTCCGTAGCACATTCATTAACGTCTGATAAGTTTCAAGAGAATCGTGATGTTACCACGCAATTCGTGTGTTTTTTTTATAAATATTTTACTAAAGTCCTCGCTTAAAAGTCTTCAATGGCGTTACTCTGGAGGGTCGGCGAAGGGACGTTAAAATAAAAGTATAAGAACTACTGATGAAAAGTTCCACACTCGATACTCTACGGACTGTATACACGCGCGACCAGCAACGAGAGTTTTACTGTTTACGAATAGCCAACAGAGGGGGTTGCCTGAACGGTTTTGCAAAGCCACCCATGGTAATCGGGCGGTTGCAATTAACATGCCCAGTAAAAGATCCCTTGGTTACCGACCGACACGTTAGAAAAACCCCGTGACAAAGTAAACGGATATTTTGCATAATCCAATAGATCAAACGCAGGGTATGCTAAGAGTTAAATTGTGGATCACTAGATTGAGCCGAAATAGACAATAACTTTGATGAAAAATAGGATCCGCAAAACACTGTACGAGTTACTGTGTAATTATTATAATGCTGCTAGCTGTTAAAATACTGTTTATAATCTATCTAGTAATCTCTAGCAACTGAATCTGCCCGGTTTAGTTTTTATCGTAAAAATAAGAGGAAAAAAACAGGGTCAGAATGGCTCAGTAAAGGGGAATGAGAGGACTCGAGAAGCAGATAAGGGTGCCAATCGCGTTGCCGCCTTTCTTCGAGGTGAACCGATTGCGCCCGAAAGTTCGTCCGAACGTCGGAAATTATCGGGGTGGAATACTCGAGCGACAATGGAAACCCTTGGAACAATGGCTGCTATGGGTTTATATGGGTGATACCCATACTGACTGGTTGGGTAAATAATGGTCTTCGACGCTGAATGCATTCGAACTTGTAATTCTGATATCCTTTTTTTTTTTTATGTAAGACAAAACGTTACGTACTAATATCTGCTATCTATCTGTCGACTTCATCCTTAAATTTCATCGCCAGTAAAACCACCCTTCTTGGGACGCATTTCATTTCCATAATTTATAACGTTAGATGAAAGGTATCCATGCATTACGGATGAGCGAAGACGATGGATATATTCCATGCTTCAGGGATTTCTAAGGGGGTGCCACCTCTATGGAACAGGCCACTAAATGAAATCGCGCGATATCCGAAAATATCCGGTCTGCGAGGAGAAACGGGATACATTTGGGATTGATGTGTATTTTTTTTCTTCATCTGACTCGACCTATAATCACTGTTTCAAAAAATAAATCAGTAATCACAAGGTTGCTATGTAATATGGAATTGAGCTACACTGTCTTGGGATTATGTTATTTATATTATTACTGTTTCAATAATAAACTAGATACCAAGTCGTGACTGTTTGGGAAATCTGATTTGCTCCTGGTTATGGCACGACGTTGTTACGCCAGAAAGCATCTAAAGTTCTGATCTTGCTCGAACCCCACATCACTCAAACATATTCTCTCTAGGAAGTTCGTTTGTTCAGTATGCAATTAGGAATAGTTACGATTTAGCGTCACTAAGGAAAATTTCATGTGCATTGTTCAGCCAGCTTTAGTGTCTACAATCTAGATAATTTCTATTGTTTTCATGCCAATTCTGGAGATTGCATTGGGTATACGGTAGTTAGTACGCAAAAGTAGCTATCAAGACTCACCAATGCAGGAACCATCGGCCGCAACTTGATAACCAAAGCCACAGATACCTGGTGCAGCGTCCAAGATCGGTTGGTCCTTCAATTCAAGTGGATCCGCGCATCTGTAAGATCCTGGAGTATTGACGCATCCGTGACGACACACTTCAGTTTGCAGATCCGGTACAGAGCACTCGTCTATGTCTGATAGTCATAAAATTATCCAGGACTTTATCGCGTAATGTATTTTAAATAAATATCCCTGACTTTAAAACAGTAAGGACGATGGCGGTGTACCTTGACAAGTTTTCCAATCATCCTCGAGCATAAAGCCGTCAGGACATAAACAGAAAACGCGACCCATGGTTGACAAACAAGTATGAGAGCATCCTGCGTTATTAATGCTGCAAGGATTCGCATCCTGGCAAGTATGCTTATCGATGGAGAGTATAGTGTCAGGGAGTCCTTCGCACGAGCACTGATAACTACCCTCAAGATTGCGACACGTGTCTTGGCAAGGACCATGGCCATTATTCAGGAGACACTCGTTGATGTCTGAGGACGATTTATAAAATTTATAATTTCCACTGAAAATATCCTTTCCAAGGACCTACCCATGCAAGTATATCGGTTTTCACCCTGGCGCATCCCCGCAGGACATTCGCATCGATACGAACCAGGTGTGTTGATACACTTGTATTCACAGGCGCCATTGTTATCCTCGCACTCGTTCACGTCTACAATTTCAAAGGATAAGATATGATATTATGCAATATTGAATTCATTGAAATGATGCTTCCATCGGAACCATATATATTTACCGATGCATCTGTCGTACTCCAATCGGAATCCTTTGTAACAAGAACATTGAGCAATCCCATCGACCTCCTTACAGACTTGATCGCAGGACGAATCGGCGCAGACATTTCCAGGACTCTGACGTACTTTACACTTTGGTAATCGGCCGATCCATTGTCGATTTTTACAGAGCAGCCTGCTATTCTGGCTCACCATGTAGAATCCTGGCGTGCATTCGTAATCTGCCTCCAGGTACTCGTGTCCTGGGATTGAGGACCTTCAGAAATATTGAACTGTTATCACACTGGCATGATTGGATTAGAGACTTATATGACAACGCGAACTAATATTATTTTATGAAGGATCCAACCAATTGGATGGCAAGTTTGCCCGATAGGTTAAGGCAAGACGATTTTTAGGAGGAGCGTCAATCCCATATATCAAATGGATGGGTTCGGATTGGTAGTTACGGATTGAATTATTCATGAGGCCACTACTCACTTAACATATTTGATCAGTGCGTGCCAGGCTAGTGGTGCTGGTAGAAAAGTACCATTTATGCAAGACAGGTCCCCGTGTAAATTTTCAGCGTCGGAAGACGTCGTCGTGGTGGGTTCATCTTGAACGAGGATGGGTGCCCTGGGTATATCTCGAATAAAGGATACCGCGCTGAGCGGAGTATCGGCCATGAGACCAGTTCCATTCTGATCAGGATCAAAGACCCCGTCTTCTTTGTATTGCATCTCAGGTAGCTTAGCTGCTTCTAACTTCGAGGTGATGTAATTATTGTACTCCTTGAGAGACTTAGCCAGGACATCCTGTCCCAGGTCGAAGTTAGGAAGGTCATTCTCCGACCTGGAGTAACCCAACATCTTTTCAGCGTCGAATCTGGCGCCTTCCAGTCCTTCCAATCTTTTCTTGAACGCCCTTGCAGACTCTTCTGTATTCATTTGATCTTCGTACGGATCCTGCATCCTGGTGTCGCTTTTGCTAATGTCTTTTCGAACTTCTTTGGACCATTCCTTCTCCATGGTTTCATCTACCTCATCCATAGGAAATATCGTTCTACGAGGTGTTGACGTTGCTCCCGTATCCGGGCTTGGTAATTCAAGCTCGACCACTGAACTTGTCGAATTTAAAGTACTACTTGGGACTTTCCAGTCTATCGATTTGATCCTAGCGTCGGATTTATTGATATTCGCGAAATCTTCGTCCCAACCAGTACCACCGTCTTTTCCCAGTAAAAGTGCAGCGGGGGCAGGATGGTCGACCTGGGTATCCTTTATCCCACGTAACGCTTTATTTTCCCTAAACTTTCTTTCCCTCCGTCTGCGTCTCCTCTCGCGATTTCTCTTTCTGCGCTCCATTTGCGTTTTCGCATTTCCAAACTTTCCTCCACTCTCCTTCGATCCAGTGCGTATTCTTGTCTTTTGCCGACCTCGGTTACCGAGTTTAGATTTTCCCTGACCTTTTCTACCGCGACCCTCGACCCGTCTCTTTATTTCATTTAACGCGACGTCCGACTCGTTCCTCTTGCTCGACCTGAGAATCTCAGCCTGAACTTCAGGCTCGTTTTCACGAGAACCCTTCCGCCTTAACTCCTTGTTACGTCGACGCTTCTTGTGCGAACCCCGTCGGCCATCTTTTCGACGTCCGGACTCAGAGATCGTCGCTGTAAAGGTTATGCAAATTTTAAAGGCATACTCAACGAAATAAACCTCTCTCATATACATCTTCATTCGTAATCCTAATATCACCGTGCAAATATCCTACCGAAATTACGCCACTGTTCATTCTAGTCTCGCGAACATTTATTCTGCTAAATATTCATAATAACAGAAAACTCACTTAGCGTCTCGAAAAGGGCGCATCGCAAGCGGAACAGTGCACAGTAATGTACATTGGGGTTATATCGGGTGTACCTTATATCTTGAACGCTGTTCAGGCTGGAAGACACGTCGCGGTGTACATAAAATGTAAATGACTGTTCGAGATAAATTCGAAATCTGAAGTGAAACGAAGTAACCGCGTTTGTAAATTTATGGTTTTACAAGATATAACCCATTTAATAAAACATACAATAAATAACGTCTTGTTGGACTTGTAAATTAGCATGAGACAATCATCGTTACCACTTCTATCTATAGGGCGGTGGATACTTAGAATTTAACACTCACTGACATTACGCGGATGATAACTTGTAGTCCCCACTGTAGTTTGGGACACCAGAGAAATGACGTCCTTGTTACTGTTTCCCCCAGGCACCGCTTCCGTTTTCGCTTCGACCGTGCTCCCGGCTAAGAGGGTTCCTTTACTCTCATTGAGCGGCTTCTCTCCCACAGGAGCAGCATCCCAGCTAATGGACAACAGAGCGTTTCTTTCACGAAAAACTGAATAGTAAAATATATCGTCGCTGAGATTCGTGAGACGCATATACGAAATTCTTAAGTGGATAAGATCATTTGCGTGTAGGATAAGATTATTGAACACTGTGCAAATTTCTTTTTTTCTACAAATTTTTTAATTCCGCTATTAAGTTATCGGTCGAGTACGATTTTCAAAAATATTGTATAATTTGGATGTTTACTTGGATAATTTTCGATTTGCTTCGGTTACGTAATCCTCGTCCATCCTTGATATGGATTTCCTCTCGATGCTCCTGAAGGGTTCGGCATTTTGGCAGAGTCCTGTGGATATGGAGAGAATCTTTTTTTTCTGCAGTTTCAACGAGTTACGTGACTTTTTTTTTCAATTTTCGTTTTTCATTTTATTAATGGGGTTTTTTTTATTTTTCTTTATTCGCCAGAGGTCTCTTTCGATTTTTCAAAAGAATACTTTCGGGCTGTACAATTTAATATGTCTTATCTCTCGGTCTATTTAACTTTAAGATGGAAGACGTTGAATGCCTGGAAGGGACGTCCTCGACTTTTTGATTATCGGAACGGATGACTTCTCGATTTAAAAGTTTCCATGAATTCGAATTCGAAATTACGACAAGCTCCTGGTTAACAAACAGGAAAACTTCTATGTTCGCTACCGGTCGACGTTCCACTAACGTAAAAGTGAAGTTTTCATCAAGGAAGCTTCTTTCGTCTCCCTGGGGTTGTCGAGCCTGTTCATCTCGCGTAGCAGAGAAGATAAACTGTGCTGAGTCAAAAGTCAAACTTTAATTTACTCCAGGGTATATTTAGGTGAGATAAGGTGTACCGATTAGAATAAATATCAAAATAAAAAAAAGTTATCTTGTCGCACAGTAAAATGAATTTTGGAATTCTTACAAAATTCAATCCAATCAGGCAAAGTAATGGATGCGAAATTGTATATGGAATATCGATTAAATGAATTACATTCAATGAAATTCTGTTGGTTGGTAGACCTGCGTCAAATGAAATATCGAAAAGCTTCTCAGTCGGGATAAGCTAAAGGGGAATGGATGCATCCGCATAAAATCTGCAGGATTGCAAATTCAATCGTGAAAGGGCCCAAAATTGGATTTTCATTATCTACCTCCGTCTTGTAAGCTACGTTATATCCTGTTTACCGTTTTTCAATATTTTTCCACATTTACACTATTCACGTTCAATACCTATAGTCGTTTTAAAAATATCTTTTTTTATCCATCAACCCGCAATTCTGCCAATCTAAATAATTACAATGTCCACCGTGTCCCTTTTCATAATCGTAACGAATAAATTAAAACCATAATGCTTCAAATTAATTTTTTTTATTTCCCTTATGCAAACTTTTCTTTTATTTTACCTTTCTCGTACAACCTACGAGGGTTCCATTGTGGTCGAATGAAATTTTGCCGTTCGAAAAAATCACTGTGTGGATTCTAGTATTATTCGTTTATGCAGTGGTATATGGCGACGGAGTCAGGGCAGGTATAGGTAATGCAGCAATGGCATTATTGGGTGGAAGAAAAATGGTCATTTTCAATGTAACGGCGTCGAGCGACCAACTGGATTATCGAACGAGACTCCATTATCGGAACCCAGTTAAATGCAGAACTATGAAAAGTTAATTTTCAAAGGACCACTACACCCTAGAATAGTATACGATATAGAGAAAAATGATTTCGAGTAATAAATAATTCTTATGTACTCGCCGTATTGGTAAGCCTGTACTGTTTTACATAAAAATTAAAAAAAATTGACTTTATTTTACTGTGGATCATTTTTAAGGTTCGCCTTAAGGCGGTTTCTGTATACTGACTCGGAGACTTCGTTCCAGCCTCCATCTTGAAATTGATAACTTAAATTATCCAAAGAATCCTTTCCATGGCGTAGAAACTTTTCGTGATGACGTTCCACCGGAAGTAAAAAAGTTCATCAGGATTTGTATTTCCCAATGAAAAAACTTCACTCGCTTAGAAAGTGTCGTCGATTGAGAATTTCATATTAGATTTCTTATAAACGTAACAGGAGTGTCTCAATTTGGATTTTGTGTCTGGTCGATTCTAACATTTGGGAATTGAGGTTTCGCGTTAATTAGTTTCGCGGTGAGGCGGTGCCTTTGCTATTTTGTTAACTCGCTCGCGGTCCCGTGCTAATCAAATGGAGTCAACCCCCTTTACTGAAGGGTTGCTGCCCTTTAGGACGTTTATGTATAAATTAGCAACTTGCTACAGTTTAGCCGAAGTTGTATATATATATATATATATATATATAAGTAAAATTTCAAAATTGACTAGGTTGCATAGAACTTAGTTCATGCTAACGAGATAAATTTTCACTTTATTTTCGTTCCGGACTCGCGTTCTCGTATAAACTTGTAGAAAATAATTTAAGTTTAGTTAAGTCTGACTTTCAAGCAGTTAGCAGCCGCAAGTCAGTCAAAGTATAATATCACGCCAACGTGTGAACTAAAAGTGCAATTATAAATATATACATATATATATATATATATACTAGAACAACACGCGCCCCACAAGAGACAGCAGCGCTCCAGGGAACTGAACAAATAGAGTTTCGTACTGCATATCCATTCTAGAAAAATACAATTTGTGTACCGTGCAGCCAACTTACACCAGCGTTTTTCCAAACCGAACTATATTCTTAATTATAACGAATACTTATTTCATAGCCATACCAATTACTTGTAAGCCAACTACGGTTTTACGGCTAAAATCTATCTGAACCTCTCTTGTATATCAAACAAATTTTCCAAAATCAACTGCTGTCTTTCAAAATCGAAAATAGCTTCTTCTCCATCTGAATTTAATTAATTTTTCATCAATAAATTAAACCACTAATCTTCTTACCCTAACACTAACTCTCACCGATGTAACCGAAAATGTTTCCAGCCACACATTTCTATTTATTTGGCATCTGTCAATATCTGTCATGTCGCCGATAATCCTAGCCGTCAAAAACATCAGATTCACACGCATTACGAGACTGATCAATATCGCACAAAACCGACAACAATCATTCGCGAATTTTCGTTATGAAAGGATATACAGTGCAAAATTTCATGTAAAAAATACTTCAAAATTCTTTTAACATACTGATAGAGATCGTATTATTTATTTATTCGTATTCAAATGAGGAATTAAACCAAGTGGACTGGTCGTCGATGAAAGGAAAGCGCGGCAAGATTTTAAGAGTGGGATTAAATTTAAAAAATAAAAATAACAATGCAAGGAAAATAAAAACTTTTTAAATGATCGCGATAATAATTCCCAGGATAAAGGAATAATTTCCGCGCGGCGGAAAATAACTCGTTAAATTGTTCATTGTGTGTAGAATAGAAATTTCCCATGGATTTTAATTAACAAAAGTAGGCCGAATGGAAGTTTATTTTTTTTCAAATTCTCATACACACAGGTCTAAAGTACAGCATGACGTGCGATTATGCTATCCGTACTATTCGCCAGTGCATCGGTGCCCTGCACCCATCTACTTTAACAAGTAGATGCACGCGACGAATGCACTCTTGATTCTCGGTAAGCCTAGCTGTGGCACTTCGGCCATTTCCACTCCCACATTCTCATTCGTTCTCTCTCTTTATTCCTAACTCTATATATAAGAGGCATGCCGTGAAATAAAACGATCCGAATGCAATCAAGACGACGTAATCGACGCAAATGCGTTACAGCCATACCTACGGCAGACCTAACCTAATTTAATGGCAAATGCTATATGTATATACATATACATTACATATACGTATTATACAGTTACCAAACAAGTAACAGCTTTGCCAACTGCCATTGTGCTGATAATCCTTTCGCACTAAGATCCTCGGTGCCTAATGCAGTGCACAGGTTAGGTCCAGCCTTTATTAAGCTAAACACTTTAACATCCATCTTCCTGGACAACGCCTAGACAATATAATGGAACTTTTCCATCAAGGATGTCTAATGCTGACGTATGAACTACAGCAGCGTCCCCGTTTCTGCTTGTTACTACCTTCCTGTTCGCGTCTCGTACACATAACCCATGGTTTACGCCGCGGAAACTTTAATATCGAATTGTCCCGCCGGTGGCGACATCTTACCTTTTACCCTGTTACGAGTCCCATCGATACGAGCTTAAAAATCTTACGTGTTTGACAATTCTGATACGGCAATTACGAAATAGATGAACAATATATTTCTAAAGATAAATTCTAGAGATTCCACTGCGTCGGAAGAACGGACAAATTTCTGTTCGAGCACGGAGTGACAGTTACACCGTGCAATCAAACGCCGTACCAAAATAGTATGCAAATGGCGGCTTATCGTTAAATTAATCTTACACGGCGTGCTTTTTGTGAAACTGTGACCTGCATCGAAAGAAAGGAGAAAAGGGTAGCGACTGAATATTTTCGTATAGTTAATATTATTCCTATATCAATTACGTATATCGATCATTGATAAATTTCAGTTTGAAAACTTTTTTTTCATTAGAGTAGACCATTGGGTTATATACGTATATGTATACACTGTCCACAGAGCATCTACAAATTGCTGTTGGCAGATTTTTAATAACTTCGTACACGTTACCGATCACTTATCAGAAAGTATTCGCTTTTCTAGATTGCCACAATCCATCCCGTTAATTCATACGTGGGTGTTTAGATTTCACCGTAGCACGCAAAGGGCTGGACCGGCATCTCCTGGGATTCTAAGGATAGATCGGTAGATCGGCGTTGGCTGACTATAAAGGGCGCAGGCTGATCGACGGAAAGACAATTACAAGAGATGGGACGTCGATGACAGCAGTTTCTCATTTACAATGCTAATTCCAAGGGCTACGCAGAATCCGTATGAGGTTCCTGTATAGGATTTACGATGGGACATTTGTCATTGGATTTACGTGTCATGTGTGACTCGCGCGATTGTTTCAATCACGTATACCTTATATACGTCTGTTATACATTAACATATCAGGAGGCTGTACCGATCAATTGCCAAGAATGCCAGGCCTATCCCATTTTATAAATCATCGATGCAGTTTAGATACCAAATCCAAAGGTTCAAAGGTCGTCGAACAATTCTCTATTGCTTATATTCGAAGCACACGTCACTAGAGACACTCTGAGAC
This sequence comes from Trachelus iudaicus, assembly GCA_030142595.1. Taxonomy (NCBI): domain Eukaryota; kingdom Metazoa; phylum Arthropoda; class Insecta; order Hymenoptera; family Cephidae; genus Trachelus; species Trachelus iudaicus. The sequence goes on from JARQTH010000252.1 coordinate 171,737, forward strand.
AAAAATATGTATTTATTATTACCCTGAAATAAAATAATTTCAAATTAAAAAGAAAAAGTCAAATCCTTTTTCAATTTTGAAAATCCTCTAATCCATAACTTTACAAGAATACTAATGCATAGGGTGACTCCACCCGTGAATGGACAGACCCTAGTAAATAGTCGCGTTTACTTATATCTATATTATATAGTGATTTTAAAAGGGCTGTCCATTCACGGTAGGATTTTCTTAAAGGGACTGATTTACCGCTGAATTTCCCCTAAGTGCTGCAATTCATAATACTCCATACCCATATGTACTACGAATACTCCATAAGTATACGTAAGAGAGAAAAGAGAAAAAAAAAGAGTGTGTGTCAAATATGCCATGTGAATACAAAATTATTAATTTTAAATACGACCGCTCTCAATTCCCACCCACGAAGCGATATCATTTCTCTCGAGTGTACCCTCCCCTATAATCCCCAGCTCCCCAGTGATTTTCAAACGACCAATCCTATCGATTAATCTACCGGAGGTGAAGTGGTTCTACAGTAGCCACCAAAAGAGACATTAATTGGATAGTTGTATTCACAACAGTAATTTCGTACTGATCCATATCTAGGAATACGTTAACCACACACTGTAATCGAACCCAATGTCAAGGGTCACAAATATCTGATACCTTACCCATATACACGTGACATACGTATCAAGATATTTCATTCATATATACATATATATGTACAGCTATAATTTATTCCTATATATCTATACCTATCTACCAATATATACCATAAGCTCTTAAGTACATTAACGTACTTCAAGACATATGTACATGCCACTGCCATCCAGAACTTCAGGCACTTTCTCAAAGGTCCATGTCTCTCATCGAGACTGAGTGGCATCGCGAATATTCCAATTTCTCAGTAATACATATATCCTATATGCTATACTATATACGGAAGCTGTATTACATAGATCTATGTATGTACCCTACTCTCGAATTTCAAATACAACCGCTATCACAGGACCCAACAGTGTCGGACGTTATTGGATCGGATTTTGAACATGTATCCCATCGTCCCGTGCAGTAACGCGCGTTGCTTGACTTTCTCCAGTGACGAATTGAACAAAATTGATGACGTTAAATGACGGAACAATAAGACGACTGCTGTTATACAGGTTCAAAGAACGATAGTGCGGATGGGATAAGACTTTAAATTTTTGACAAATTATATTGGTTTCTTATCTTCTGTACGTATGTTGCGTCATATGCTAATTTCATATGGGACAGATAAGGGCTTTGGATGCTATATGTATTAGAGGTATTTATAGGCTTCACGTAAGTACACTTGTAATTTTAGTGGTTAATAAAGTGTCATGTGTGATCTTTATATTGCGTGGGTACATATACGTTTATATATATCTATATTGTTATTTACTCGCACCCACTGTATTTGCCGTATTAGTTGACGATTGGATTTAGGAAGTTCCCATAAGTTTGGCATGATGTATATTGAGTGATGCTGAGGCTCAACTGTTCTTGACTAGACGATATATGTATATACTGTATACCATATCTTATATATGCATATGGTGATAGCAATGGAAACTGTCCCAGCCTCTAAATCAAAAGTCCACGGTTGACACGGGGCGTTCGATTGGGAATTCGTGTCACGTAAACGTGTAACTAGCGTTAAATGATTTATTGGTCCATAGTATTGCTTGTAATTGTAAGTCATTGATCACGAAAGTGTTGTGTAATGCGAGGACATACGGACGTATGGTGTCTGGGCTTGATCGGTATTTCATCTGTGTTATAATCGATTTATAGAGATCAGTAAGAAATGTATATGTGCTACTATGCATTCCTTTTTAACTATGTATAATGGGGGTACGTGCTTGTAAGTAGATTCGATAATTGTAGTCGGATTTAATCATTTTCTAAGGGGTGACTGACCATTCGAACAATTTTATGGATAATTACGGTCGATTCTAGGTTATCGTTCATCTCGTAGGATGATTGGTTCGATTAGTATTCTCATGAGGAAACGTGCGGTAGTGATAAGGATGATAGCAGTTATATGCGTGATGGAGTATTTTGTCTTACGTTAATTAAAAGTAAGGGAAGTGAATGCTTTTGAGATTTGGATATTTGATAAAACTGTTAGCGTAGTAATGAGTAAATTGTTGGTCGAGATAAGAAAATAAAAGTAGGAAATATAAAAGGACTTGAAAGGCATAAGGTCTTCCAGTATGAAGTATGAATATTTTAGGTAGCAGAATCTTATGAGTAGTAACCTTTGAACCTTTGAACTCGATGCATTCAGCTGTAACTAAAGGGTTCAAAGAGAGTAAGAGTTCATCGATTTCCAGAATATTCGCTATTGAAAAAGACGGCATGCTCGTTATTATACGATATTTAATCTTCGATTAATTCCCATTTTGAATAAGGACGTTTCTTCAAAATTCAAGATCTTTCAAACAGTTTATGAAATTATCTAAAAATATTCATGTCACGTACCCACAATTCCTTGCTCCGGCATGAAACAACTGTACGGCAATATTAACGTTAAGAATGCTGAACTCGTCTTAGAGATTTTTGAAGTTCCTCGTGCAACTTGCAGTGTAACTTCGAAAGTCGCCATGTAGGTATATCTTTTGTATACTGTTAGTTATCTAGCTTGATTGTCGAGACTCCAGACATTCGAAAGACTTTCGAAAAAAAAAAAAAAAAAGAAAAAAAGTAAACTGTCTTACGTTCACCGTGATTCTCCTGACAAGTTAGTTACTCCACCTAGTCAATCGGCTTATTAAAATACTTTTGACATTGCAGTTAATTGGCACTTGATAAAAGCTCTAATGATAATAATATGTACGTTCAATTTTCACTCACCGCACGTGATAACGATTCCTATAATAAGTAGCAAAGGTAAGATGGTGGTTGATTTCCTAGTAGAAATAATAACTCCTTCGGTGCACATGGCGCGTCACACTTTTTCACAGTTCAAACGTTCGGAGTGCATCGCGCGGCCACTCGTGTGGCTCTGAGTTCGCGTTAGAATTTGTGTTTGAATCTCTCCAGCCCTCGGGAGGTCCAGCGACAGGCGCCTGCCTGAGGAGGACCCGTGATTCGTCCATTTTCCCACTCACCTACTCACTCTCTCTCTCTTTCTCTCTTGCTCTAGTGTAGTTAGACGTTCATTCGATACTTCATAGAACTTTCTGTCTCTTTCTTGCTCTTCCTTGTTAAATGCATCTCACGTCCTTCTCTAAGTTACTGTACTGTAGTACTATGACGCTTGATGCTAGATGGCAGCATTTTATGTGCGCGGCTACGTAGAATGTAGTATCGATAGAGGCGCTAGTGTCGCGAATTCTTGGTAAGTACGTTGACCGAAGATAAATAAGTCAGACGTCTTACCGGGTTTCGTGATAGGCGCGCAGTGAACTTCAGTTCGCGGACACACGTCAATCGGGTTACCAACTGGAATTCCAGTGTTACAAACGCTCCGCAAGATGGTGCCGACGAGTAAGATAAATAAATAATAAGCGGCGAAATCGTGCGTGTAATAATTCAATTGTTATTCGTCCGTATGCATAAACTTTTAAAATTCGTTTATGGGCCATAACGCATGAAGCATTTGAGACTGTTTAAAGTGCTAACGATACCGACAAAACAAAAATGAAAAATTTGTAGTTTTCCGAGCTGTAAAAACGAAGGATCGAACTTGAACAAATGACATAGAATGTCCCCCTAGATTTGCAGCAGCATCCCAGGATGCCTTGGTTTAAAATTTACTACGTCGTCGAGGGATCGGAAGCTGCGCGAATAACGTAAGTTTCATATTCGTATTGTTAAACATATGACAGAAACAATTTTCATACACGGGAATTGCTGCGAAGTTCCGCATTCGCGAAATTTTATTTTCTTGCAACAGCCAGTGCGTAAGTTGCATCTGTATGGGTCAAGCGGCTTGTTTCAATATTTACAAAGGGCAGATTGGTGGCGAGGTGGGATGCAGCTAAATTAATTTGTAAAAATGTGTAAAGCGAAACGTTAATACTAATGCTGAACGTTAAAAAGTTGTAAGGAACTCGTTTACGTCATGATCTGTTATCGATTTACAAGAAGGAGACGAAAAACTTTTCATACATTTATTTAATAGCATTCATATTTCGAGGATTTATTACATTATATAAACATAGACATTTTGCTTTCCACGCTAATTCCTAATTTAATGCCTACATATATATATATATAGATTTTCATATAATAATTTATATATATATATATATGTATAGCTAATAGTATTCCTAGGCATGCAGTATTCCATTGTTTATTTGGTAAAAAGTGCGTCGTGCTAAACACATTTATTCTCAAACCTTATTCGCTTACACGCACACACTCTCGTTCTCTCTCTATTTTTTTTCACCACTTTTTTATTCCATCTAAACGCACAAGGACGCACGCACTCTTATTATCTGTCACTCTCGCTCGCTCTCTCAAACTTTCATACCTGCAATTACACGCTCGTCCTGAACTTATCGATTAGCTGAACCCTAATGTGCAGCGTTCAGTACCTTTGAAAATTGAATAACATTCGCCATAGTACCGATGGTAGTTTTGGAATTTGTAAAGGTACTGGCTTGCGTGTACATTAGAAAAGAGTGTCGATGCACGAAAAATTTTTTTTATACACAATCGAAAATAAAAATTCATTCGAGCACTTTAATACGTACAGACACCATTATCAGTGAACAGTTTATATCCTCTGTCACTTTCAAGTTTCATTTAATTTTTTTTAATAATTTTTTTTCAATTCATCTCACGATCAATCGAGGTCTCGTGACTTGGATAACGATCTTCGGCAGTTTCCGGATGGTCTTCGATCATTCACGGTGACTCACGGCCATTGAAAATATCGCAAGACTAATTTGTTGCATACATTTTTTTAAAATTGTTACGTACGCCGAATAATTTTATACATGTGGAATATGTTACGTAATTTTTTTCAAAAATTGTTATTGACAATTTATTGAGCTCAAGTGGTACACGACACTCTTCTCGGCATTACGTACTCTCGCTTCCCCTTAATTATTGTCCACAAAGACGCCATGCACTGTACCCACCAAGGCTGTACCATTACCAAAAGATGATTAATCTCGTCTCAAACGTTAACTCGGTTATACTGATAAGAGATAACACTTGGAACGTACGATTTTTTTCAACAGAATTGGAGTTTCGCGTTGCGTACGATACTCTTTTGCTTTTTATATTTTTCATTTGCTTGCATCTGTTTCTTCTTGTTTCGTTGCCATCTGTCTGTCGGTAAAGAAGAAATTTTTATCGTATGGACAGAAACTTTAGATTGGCTACCGTTGACTAATCTGTATTACCGGCATTTGTTTTTGTATATATATATATATATATTTGGCGAGTGTCACGTGTTACTGAATAGTGTATCAATTTTTCTATTTAAGCTTAAAGATTTATCGTAGTTGAATAGCAAGATACGCTTGTTCTTTTCTTCGATTTTCTCCATTTCCTTTTTTCTTTCCCCTCTTGTTAACGATAATTTCCCATATACTCAACTTAGGTACTAATGACGGCTTACAAAGTTGTAAAAAGAACGGGTGGGCCAAACTTATGTAACTACTAATACTATGAAATTATATTATTATATAACTTATGCGTGACGTTATTATTGTACACCTATTATTAATTTAGTCGACGAGGTGGGCTAGAGAAATAGTGGGGCAGATTTTTTTTTGTTTCCCCTTCGTCACTTTCATTAGGACGTAGGGAATTTTTGTTTTATGGATGTTAAATGCAGCGGTACTCATGAGTACCTGCTTTTCGTAGGCTCATTATTCTCCCACGCTCTTCTGTGTTATATCTATTTACGTCTATTATCTGCCATTCAGGGATTTCGCGATATCAGTTTTTTTTTGGAGGGGGGCGGGGGGTGGATTCGGAATGGAGAGCACATTCGAGCCATTTAATGCCTCGGATATCCAAGCGATAGGTTTTGGGATGGGTTAACTCTGAGAGCAGGAGAGAAAGAACGAGTAAAAAAACTGGCACAATAATGAATGCATGGAGAAAGGTACAGGCATATAAAAAAAATTAGCCGTAAACAATATAGCAGTATGCAGTTCGAAGAATAAACGTAGAATTAGTATAGAATTCGCCCGTGGGCCATAAACATCTTGAATTTAAATAAATAAACGTTAAATATTGGCAGTGGATAATTAGGTTTTCCTAGTAGGTACTAGTTATACGGGCTCGTATACGTTCGCGGGGATCGTTCAAAATCGAATTTTCAACGAACGTCATATCGTAGGGACGATCGATTAACGAGTTCCACGTATATTCCATGGCAAGCCACGAGATTGCAAGCGACTTATGTCTAGTCTATAAATAAATTATTACACCGATTAAATTTTCACTTTCCGCACGCAGTTTTCACCAGGTCTGCAAAGTAGTCCTTTTATCGGTTGAACGATGGCTGGGACAAGGATAATGTAACTATAAAATCGGCAAGGATTCGTTTCATATTCAAATTTGAAAAACTATCTCTGAAAAACGTGAGGATGATCTCATCGTATAAAGTAAATATGAAGATTTTAGATTAATTTTGTTTTTATCTACATTATCTTTTATCAGCCGCTGCAGGGATACGAAGCATTGACCGTTCGTTTCTCTTTAGTAGGATGGCGAACGTGATTTTTGAATTTGACGTCTCATGGAAATTGACAAGGTAATTCGTCTCGTGGCTCGTAAGTCGAGTTTATGGGATCAGTTTGAATTCAATGTGGCGACGATCATGTTCAGAAGCGTCGCTCCGCAATTTCTTTGTTTACTCTGGCTCTATCGTGAATTTTCAAAAATTATGCTGCATTCCCACTGCTGCCTTGTTTACAGTGCACACGGAGAGATTTTCGTCGAGGGACAATTCGTTTCGATTACGAATCAATTGGAAAGATTTATTCAATGCATAAAATTTATTCGCGAACGGTGTATTTGCAAATTCAATTAAATTTCACTGTTACCAGACGCGAGATAATTATCAGCGCGAAATACGGTTAAATTGCATTTAATTCCTAGTTTGGATCATTGGATTAAACATACACAGAGGTCTCGCGTCCCTGTCCGCGTAATATACATCTGTACCTCGTTTTGTTCTACGTGGTAACAGAATTATTTTGCTGTTTGAAAATACGTCGTCGAACGGAAAAGCGACAATATCGCGCAAACGTGGTGGCGGACAGCACTACAGCGCAATTGATAAAAATTCACGAAATCCAATACGTGAGAATTTTCATTTTTAATCCAGGATCGGATACGACGTAGGAGAAGAAAAAGCAACGACAGCTCGTTTATGAAATACGCTAGATCAAAAGTCGCCAGCATGAAATAGCGTCCCTGATGGGCAATTGCGAAGATAGAAAAGACTTTTCTTCATGCTTTACATAAATTCATGTGTGATTAATTTTGTTGATTGGACAAAGAAAAAAAAAAAAATTCCTGACTTCCAGCTGCCGCGAGATACGGCTCTAGGCATACGAGGCTGAGTTACATGTCTGCTGCGCGTAGATGCTCGTGTAATATATCTATACGTAGTTTCGGTTCGCAGATGACTTCCTTTAAGTCCATCTTTACAGGTAGATTGATCATAGACGAATATCCACTATGTATAGCTAGCCAATATCGAGATAGTTTTTACGCTTATGTATAATATTTTAATAATACATATCACACTGAGCCAGCTGTGTGTGTCCATCTAGTTTAGCCACGCACTTCGTCACTCACTCGTTGTGGCGCTGTATGCGCGCGCCATTCTCGGGGTACCACTAAGGACGTCGAGACGACGTTCTATCGTCTCTAGAATGTTGAACAGTCCCTTTTGAACTTCGGCATAATGTTGCATAGGGCTTTTGAATTATTTTTCAACGTATTCTGTCTTTGAGGTTATAGCGCGTGAGGTGTGCGTTGCTTCCTAGTAGCACTTGCGTGTGCACGTGCACTTGCGCACCAGGTCCACGTCCTTCGTGTATCGCGTGCCGTCGTTGCACATTAGACGGACCTGAAAGTCATTGCGTCATTCGATAGAATCTTTTGAGTGAACGTCGACAGACATCTTTAATGAAAGTTCCCCTTTACCTTGCGTCGTTTGGTCTTACGCGGTAGACAACAGGAATTGGCACAGCTACCCCAACATTTCGCCAGCTTAACTGGACGTCGACTGCGGCATCCGTTTTCGGTATAGAACTCGCGAGTGTGTTCCTTGCGACAGGATGGCGCTGAAGTATAGAAGAAAGAGACGATATGAATATCCGAGTGTACCAGTAATGGATTCATTATCAGTTGTGGCAATCATAGACGGATAACCTTTTTCACAAAATTGACCCTGCCAGCCGGTTTGACACCGACACGAGTAGCCATTTCCATATGGCGATGGTACGCACTGTGATCCTTTCCTACAATCGTGATCCTGACATGGATCTGACACACTTCCGAGTCCTGGTAGCGAGATTGCCACGTCTGAAAAATATGTTTGTAGATTCAGAATCATTGAGGATGACTACTTTGTCGAAGAAGGACCAAACACTCACCAGAATGTTCATGGGCAAGGTGTTCCTGTGGCATGGATTCCTCGCTGCTACCGACATTACTAGCGCCTTCAGCTTCGACGACGTCTCTTCCGGCTTCGTCAGCTTCCTCCTCGCCAAGAGTACATCCTGGTGAGACGTGATGTCTCCTGGCAGCATTGTTGAAGTCAACGAGCTTGTGATTGATCCACATTCCAGATATACATCCTGTTTGCCAATGACGTAATTATGAGTGATCGTAGAGATTAAGATTTTTGAAAATAGAGAAAAAAGCCGTACCTTGGAAGCTGGTGACATTACGAAGATGAAATTGCGTGAAAGCCACGCTAGCCACGTCAGGTGGCACTCCACCGACGTACATCTGTGTGGTGAGCTTGAGATACTCCCTGGGTCCTTCATTGATGATGCTTCTGGCATGACCACGGTCCACCCTCATGGTAAAGTTCTTCTTAATAGCGATTAGCTCAGCCATGTGGGGTTTACCATCAGAGACCATCTCGTAGCTGTACATCGTCGAAGTGGGGTAGTTACCAACATCATAAGACACCCTGACCCGTCCATTGTAAAGCTCGACGGCAATATGTTCTCCGTCGTTCCCATCGTACAGAAGAATCCCGTTCTCCTGGCTGGTCGCGAATACTATAGTCACGTTGGCCTCGGGCCTAGTGCGAAGCGGCTCCAACTCGACCAGCGAGCTGTTGTCCACGAAGCTCAGACTCGTCAGGTACTCGCATCGTTTTCCTGATAATTGCAAGGGATCAATATTGATCCAAGGACCACAGACGGCAAAGACAGTCATCGATACTCTGCATTCAATCGTACGTACCGGTATAGCCGGGGTGGCACTGGCAAAGATAATCAGCAGCAGAGGCAGGGGATGGTTGGAAGCAGGCGCCATGTTGACAGTCGTGGTGGGCGCACGGACTAGTCTGAGGATATAGCATGGCTGTGGATGGTGCCCCTTCGCAATACCTTCCCGTGAACTCCGCCGCGCATTTACACTCGTAGTCATTTATGCCGTCGATGCAAGTAGCACCGTTCTAGGAGGAAAGAAGACGATAAGAGTTTTGAATTATCGTGTCCAGGAGAAACAAGGATTACAGAGCAAGCTCGTCCCAACCTGGCACAAATGATCAACGCAGTCATCCAGGTTGGTGGAACAGTTGAGACCTGCGAAGCCGAGTGGGCACTCGCAGCTGTAGTGGGTCTGGTGGTCGACGCAACGTCCACCGTTCTCACAGGGGTCGTGTCCTTTTGTGCAAAAGGGTATTTTCGCCCCGCAATATTCTCCCATGAATCCCGGGGCGCATTCGCACCGATAGGCCTCGACGAGGTCGACGCAGGTCGCGTTGTTGGCGCATTTATTCTCCGCGCAGTCGTCCACGTTGTTCTCGCATCTGGAGCCCTCGTAGCCGGGGGCGCAGTGGCAACTGTCACACACCGACTGAACGTCAATCGAGACATTGAGCCCGATATTGGATCGCGGACTTTCCGCCAAACCCAGCAAAACCGTTCGCGACTCTCATTATGAAACTAGATCAATAGAATCAATTGTTCTCCGCTAGATAATTTTTTTTTGAGATTGCGCGCGAAAGGAGAAACAATTTTGAATCGTACCGGGTCACTCGGACGTACTACTTAAAAATAAATAACATACAGTGTGATAATCGTGCCAATTTTTTTCGTAATACGCTTTTTCAACATTATTCCGATGCTGCCAATCAGTAAATCTATGTAGGATCTAATGACGAACGGATCTGACGATTGGTGATATCTACCCAAATCTTCCTTCCTCCAGTACTTTGCAAGTTCCGGCGTTCCAGCAAGGATTTCCAAAACACGCGTCAATTTTATTTTGGCACCTGTCTCCGTGATATCCTGGCGCGCACTTGCAACGAAATTGTCGCTCGGGTAACGTCTCGCAAATTCCTCCGTTTTGACAGGGGACGGTGTAGCACACGTCGCACTTTGCCAGGACCTCGGCTGGCTGCTGTTTGGCTGAGCGGAAGAAAGGTCTACGATTAATGAGCAATTTTAGTGCCGTTCTAAAGACGTGGGTTAAAACAACGAACTAAAAAGGACAAACGCGCTTAATTCGGAAATTAAAAATGATCGAGGACATCGCCCGTAATTTTCATCGAATTACAAGTTGCTTTTATCAATGATCTTATAGCGTTGCGACGATGAGAGTGATAATGAATAATGACGTGGAACCGGAATGCCTTTGCGTAAATGCTTACTTCTGCACTGAAAGGCGCTCGCCTGTGTCGTTAATAATATTTTATCCTTCATCGACGGCGGCTCCATGCATCTTGCTATACCAGGCTCTATAAAATCCTTCTTTACCCATTCGGCTAACCAGCGCATGTTGCAGTCGCAATATAGCGGGTTGGATCCAAGTGCTCTGTAAAGTTTTTTAAATAGTCATTGAACGATTTTTCAGATTAAGAAATTTCATCTCTCGCGATACACTTACAGATTCGTGATGGACTTCAGATCCTCGAAGGCACCTTCCGGGATCAACGATATGTCGTTGCCGTGCAGGGATCTATGGATCGTACCAGTGATTATGTAGGAGCGTACATTAATTAACGAATTTTCAAAATACCAATAGAGAGGACAGGGACCACTCACATAATTCGTAGAGATTTCAGGCCAGCCAGCGCATTCCTCTGTACGCACTGTAGCTTGTTGTAATTGATGATCCTGAAAATAGAAAGGGTCCACGCAGTTAACTCTCTGGGCTCCGTATCGTCATGACGAATATCACGATACTTACAGATGAGACAATCTCGTGAGATTTCGAAAGGTGTCGTTCGACAGCATTCCGATTTGATTGTTACTCAAGTCTCTGAAAAAATCGACGGTCACCGTTAGCATTGGCCGTGCTTAATTAATAAATATATAAATTTCAATTAGTCTCTCGATCAACGATCTCTCGGGTGCTTACAGCCTCGTCAAAATTTTAAGATGACTCAAACGCTCCGGCTGAATGGTCTTTATGTCGTTGTAGTCCAAATAAAGTTCCGTGGTTTCGGGTGGTATTCCACGTGGAATTTCAGTCAGGTGGGATCGGGAACATCTGACGACGGAGCCGGCGCAATTGCACTGCGGCGGGCAGTAATCGTCGCCTAAGCAGCCAACGCTGTCGCCTGAGGACGAAAGGAATTTTCTCTTGTGTATTTATGAACTTTCGATTTACGTTATTTCAGCTTTACGCAGCTGTACGCCTAACGAACTCACTGTTGCATTTGAACTCGTGATGGGGAATATCCTTGATATTGGCATCCTTTAATCGAGGAGGGTCGTGACAGCGACCGGTAATACCAGGCAAATCGCGTTTCCTCAACCACTCGGCAAACCAAGCCAGATGGCAATTACAGGAGAGTGGATTTCCCTGCATATTACTGTCCATACGATAAAGTCAATTAGTCACGCTGATTACGGAATTATATCTAACAGCCACCGAGATATCTGCAATTCCTGGATACTTACATGGTATGTATATGGCCGAGACCATCGAATGCTCCTGGCATTACGCAAGTAATGGCATTGCCATGAAGGTTCCTGCGCACATTATATTGCTTTGAGTCTTTTTTTTTCTTTTTTTTTTTGTTTGAAAAAGAAAATATTCAAGTTTACGACCTCGCGGAGACCCCATTCATGCGGGGCCTCCTTACGATGCCGAGGAATGCGGCAAGGCGAGTTTTTAAATTCTACTTACAGCGTCTTTAGATTCGCCAAACCCGTGAACATCTTGTTGTGCACTTCCCTCAGCTTATTTTCCGAGAGGAGCCTGTCAGTGAGTAAATGACGGGTGTCATTAGTGTCATCGTTAACGAAAATTTACTTGACGATCCGAAGGTACCAATAACCCATTCCCCATTAGAATGGGAATGCCTCCGTCCTTCCGGTACCAAACGAAACGCGTTACGCCTCAGCGAGTCCCAATAACGGATCTCGAACGGATTGGCTCTCCTTTATTTTTATTATTTTCCTCTCTTTTTCTTTTTATTTCTTTTTCTTTTTTCCTTTACCGGGAACAGCTAAATTCCATCTTATTGACAGTGTATTGCGTAACTTACAAGTCAGTGAGTTTGTGGGCTCCCTGAAAGGCAGACGCTTCGATCCGTGAGATCTTGTTCCTCCTGAGGTCCAGATGCCGTAGCTCCGGCAGCTTCTCGAAAAGTCCGTCCGCTCTGATCTTATCCAGCTCGTTATTTCCCAACAACCTACAAGGGACATGGTTACTCTTTCTCCTCTGTACGAGATGAACTTTTTCCCCACGTTAATCTCAATGCAGTTTAGTACCGCACGATCATGGACCACTTTTGGGCCAATGCTTTACCCTTGGTCCTGGACCGCTTAACGGTTTCAGGACCTTCACGAGAACTTACAAGGTGGAAGTATAGATCGGTATGTCCTTTGGTATCGACGTGAGTTTCTTATTGGAACAGTCGACGGTGGCCTTGTCGCAGGTACAGGATGCTGGACACGCACCAGGTAGTACGCACTCGCCGGCTCTTTTGGTCAGTAACTCCTCGTCACCTGCGAACAATCCTCTTTGGCGTGAGACAAATTTTTTAAGGTAATTTTGCCTGATCTAGTAAACGGTTGACCAGGAGTTGACGGCGTTACGATGATCATGCGTTATCACGAATTTTCATTGGATGGGCTGATTTGGATGACTTCGAGTATTCGTAGGAAGGAGTGTTCATCCGGTGGAAATTTTTTTTTTTCATGAGGCGGATGATCGTGACGCTGCCTAGAATCGTTATCTTCCGAGGATGATCTGGAAATTCTTACAAAGGTGAGAGGTCAGGCTGTGTCGATGACAGTGACCCCACCCTTTTTTTAAAATCCGAATAAATCGTTGATTGCTCTGTTTTTTCCCTTTGGTTCCTAACGCGATTAAACGAATGTTAGTAAGCTTGGCATAGGAGTGACACATGCAACATTACCTTGACCTCGGTAGAAATCCGTTAATGACTATAATGACTGAAGGACCAATTAATTACGTCAATCGTCAAATTCTTATCACGAGACCCTCCTCCTTTATCGATCAATGCATCGAGCAGAGTGATTATCGTGCGTATCGGAGGATGATACGCATTATCAATACGTACCCTAGGATGCCCGTCCTCGTGACCCTCGTGGAAGTGGGATATCAATTTTTAAGGAGCAAACGCAGATAAGAAATCGCCTGAAAGTGACGCTCACGTACGAAGTCATATGCCTGATTGGCATGACCAACACGAATAGAGACAACAGAGTAAATAAGATAGAGAGAGAGAGATATATATATATATATACGGATACAGAGAGAGAAGACAATAGTGATTAACATAGAAATTGAACCAGGACAGACTACGTCACGTTGATGATTAACAAGCACAGAAGAAAGAGGAACAATAGCACCGATGACGAGAACGAAGATGCGGATGGCTGAATGATATGAATTCCAAAGTGGGACAAGGGGGGGGGGGGTACAAACCTTAATCACCCTGTCGAAGTAAGAAGAGAAACTCAGAAGTCGAATCGTGCTTACCCTTACATTTGAACTTGTCGTCCTTCATCATGTCGATTTTCCTCTTGACGCTTCGTTTAGGCGCGGCGCATCTCGCTCCCGAAGTCTCGATCGGATGAGCATGAAGATAGGCGCCCAGCCAGCGTAAATTGCAGTCGCAAATGAATGGGTTCTTTGCCAGGTGTCTGAAAGGGGAAGATGGAGATAATAGATATTTTTATAATACGGTTTAAGACCATGGAGTACAAAAAGAAACGCATCGAAGAGACTCGGGGCTACGTTAAAAATTAAACTCGAACGCAGCTCGATACAGACAGTGTACGTATGCTGCGTAGGTTGGCGAAAGTTCCGTTCGCCAAGGACTGGATGTTGTTGTCGTAGAGAGACAGCAACGTCAGGCTGGTCAGATCGCGAAAGAGATCCGTCCTGATGCAGGATATCTCGTTAGCGTTGAGTAGCCTGGAACAAAACAATCGTCCAATTGTCAGAGGGAGAGACTGGAGCCGCGATGGGGAAAAAAATGATAAAGGCCAAAGGCGTACGGAGACACTGGCGTGGGATATATATAGGTATTATGCATAATGCTAATCTCTTGAGTAGCAACGGTGGAATTATTCTGGCCTGAGGTGAGTGACTGTAATGGTGCTAATACTGTACACGGGACTGTACGGCTGACGCGGCACAGTTTTCTCGGAACAAATTAATAGATCACATCAATGCTAATTCTCACGTTTATGAAGTGTTACATGCAGTTTCAACTTGTTTTATCGCTCGCGGTTATTTACCTACGGCGCGAATCATTAACTGTCGCTAATACCACTGCCGTGATTTATCTACGTACGTATGAATATACATGCGTGATAACGCTGGCTGACGCCTAGAACAAGAGAAAAGTTACTCACAGTAGCTGCAGGCTGGTCAGACCGTGAAAGACGCCGCCGGGCAGTTCGGTTATGTTGTTTCCGTAAAGTACACTGAAACGGTTGGACAGAGATAGAGGCGAAAAATGGAATAAATTTATGAAAAATTGGAATTACGCAAAAGAGTCGTATAACCGTACATCGATTCCAGGGATTTGAGGCCGTGAAAGGCGTCTGCCGCTACTTTTTGAATTTTATTGTTACTCAGGTCCCTGAAAGAAAAAAAAATTTTTTACAATATAATTACGTGGGGCGGTTCTTGGTACGGGGTGGTGGGATAAGTAAGGCAGAGTTAAGGGTTGCTTACAGCCTCCGTAATTTTCTGTAGGGTGAGAAGGCCTTGGGTGGTATCTCCGTGATGTTATTCTGCTCTAGTCGACTGCAAGTCAAGACAAACGTATGTCGTATTGAAAATTTTTTTTTCATATCGTTATCACCACAGTTGTCACAGGGACGTTTTACTTACAGTTCCGTAGTGTCTTCCGGCAGATGGGTGGGAATTTTCGTTAAAGATTTTTCCCTGCAGTCGACGATATCCTCTTCGCATCTGCACGGATGCGGACACAGTGGTTCGGCACTGCATTCCGAACCTGTTCGTTCAACAGGTCCCGAACATTTGAACTCGTGCTCCTTGATGGAAATTTTGTAAAGTTTAAGATAAAATGACATAACGTGTTTATCGAGAGTGAAATATTTGTTAGAAAAACGAAAAATAAATCTTACCTGCAAATCCGACAATTTTTGATTCTTGAGATACGGCGGCAGCGAACATCGTGTATTCTGGCCGAGACGCGAGAAAGACCTTAACAGTCTAGAGAGCCAGGCGAGATGGCAATCGCACGTCAACGAATTTTCAGCAAGCTTCAACGTTCGCAGACGCGACAGTCCCGACAGCATTTCCTTGCCGAGACTTGTCAGCTTGTTGTTGTTCAGCGTTCTGCGTGAGAACGATCAATTTGTCAATAACTGATAAGCCGCGTGAATATTTGATAACGACCACGGCATTCCGAAAACTTAATGCGAGATATATACGGGCACTTACAAAACTTCCAAATCTTTGAGTTCACGTATCGACGCCTCGTCGATGCAGGTCAAAACGTTGTTATCCAATAATCTGTGAAAAAAAATTTTCCCATAATCAATACAAATTACAAGGCAGTCAATTAAAATCAATAACGGCAGGGAACAAGATCGAGTACTCACAAATGCTTAAGGGATGACACCCCTCTGAGGGTTTTGGGTCCGATCATAGTTATTTGATTGTAACTCAAATCTCTGTAACGAACAAAAAAGATTTTTAATAAAGATAATCATAATTTTCGATAACAATATTATTCTCAAGCCGATTAAATCCAATCCATCGTCGATAGGGGGTAAGTGCGAGAGCCTGAAATATATAGGTAGATGTGTATCTGATATGACCAGGGGGGAGGGGCGTCGTTCTGGCACAATCGGCGTCGGTGCACTGGCCTGAACTACTTCGAACGGCAGTCGCGAGTTCGTCCTACATTTTCGATAAATTATTCAGTGCATTGAATACTGCAGCAGGTCGACGGTACTTATCCGGCTGAGGATTGCCAGTACATACGTCTCAGTTACGCCGATGTACATACGTATGGCTAAGAGCGTCGGGACGCCGGTCTACAAGGGTCCAGGTCGTCAGTCACGTAACGTCGTCGCCTACTTTTGCTATCTGAAAATCTTGAGAAACCAAAGAATCCCAAAGTCATAAACTTTCATCATCCACAAACTTCAACCGTCTAACCAGTATCCAGTTGGATGTATCGCATTAGATATATATAGGTCATAGAAGCAGCAGGTGGATAAGAGAGAATGACTAGCCTGGATGCGTATCTGATTAAACGTATAAACGAATGGCTGCTTGAGTTACATATATGCACACGCATATCAATTTGAAATCCAATTAGGTACCAAAGTCTTCAGCATGAAGGTCATATAAATTCGCGATATGCAGAAGACGCGACGGAAGTGGCGTCAGCCACTTCTGGGAAGCTCAAAGTGGAATCCGGCGTTATCTCAAAAACTGGCTCGACGTTTGAGCACTAGAAACTTTCGAGTCTCGTTCGAGCAGCCCGAGCCATCCATGGCGTCTGCTATCCACTTTACAGCATGATGGATGGTGGCTATGCCATTTCTGTACCGGGTCTGGACCCATGGAATTTGCTCATCTTGTATAAAGTGTTACGAACTAGGATTCATCACGTGCACAGTTTTCATTCCCGAGTTATCAAGTGGTGGCAGCTGCCAAGTGCCGCATTAACAAGCTGTATACATGGAAACCGCATCGCCGTACGTTTCGCTGCTACGGCGAGTTGCCTGTACGCGGAGTCGGCACGATTCGTATAAAACGATCCAATAGCGGATACCATTTCATTGGACTCGTCTTAACCCAGTAAAAGGCCTCTGATTATCGACGCCGATCGATTTCGACGTCGTTTGAACTTTCCCGCGAAGAAAAGGGACAACGAAGGAATCGGATCGCAAGGCGGGTAGAAACAATGCACAAGGAGTACCGGTCAGAACGATAAGCAAAAAAGTAGATCTTAACGGTACAGGGCATGGAATGCGTATGGAACGAAGAAAAAAAGAGTGACGTCACCATTCGGGGGTCCCTCAGAAAGTTCGACAGCGAGAAAACCTTCGTGCATAAGGTTAACGCGCTCGATGGTGCATCGCTCATATTTCATAAGGCACGAGAGGGTAAGTACACCCGGTAACCTAACCTAGCCTAGCCTAGTCCCACGAGAGTAGATATACAATACATAAAAATGTAGGTCGCTTACGGAGTCATAGGTAACAGTGAAAAGTTTATGCGGCTACATAGGATTCCCGTTGTTACACGAAGTTCGCGATGCACACGTGTTCTGAAACGTGCTATAGAGAATACTATAGGACACGTGTTATAGGACCCGGTGGAAACCTTTTTTATTATTCTTTTTCTTCTTTCTTTTCTACCGACAACCTATTGCCAAGCGTCGCGACGCTTCTTTTACGTTATTTTTCCATACGGGTTTCATGCTAACCGAATACCGTTATGTATGTATTACTTTTTTTTTTCTTGGTATTGTACAACATCGTATGTATATACTATATGTACTGTCCTATGTATACAGTTTTCTCATGTGTGTCGTGCACGTTACGTAAGCGTTTGCGAATTATTCTCATGGAAGGATGAAGCCTCGTAAAGCCACTCTCGGGTACCTTCGTGCAGGATCGGGAATTTTCGTTGACGTTTCGTGCAATTTTTAATTACTGTCGCGATGCTACTAATTAAACGTCAACAGTTACCGCGGGTGATGGTTGTTGCCAACCGCGAATATGCTGGCGGCGAGGGGTTAGAGGGAGGAAGGAGAGCGAGGGGAGGTACTAAATTTAAAGGAGGTCACCGGATTTATAAAGAATTTTGAAAAAAAAAATTTTATTTTTTCTCGACAGATCGATCACGTACTTTTCCTATATTCTAATGGCTTCTCGGTAGTTGTTATTGTTATTACTTACAGTCTCTTGAGATTCATCATGTTGCTGAACAGTAAATCTGGCAAATGGCGAATCTGATTGTTGTTGAGTCGCAATTTTTCAACGCCCACCAAATCCTTGAAAGCTCCCTTCTCAATTGTATGGATTTGATTGTTCGACAATTGTCTGCGAACATAAATTCGTTTAGTTGTCAAATTTTTAATTGTACAGTTGCGAGTGACAGTTGGGAACCTTTTTTTTTTACAGCGAGAGCTTCGAGTCTATTATTTTGTATTACTCTGGATGATATCGATTATTTAGGTACGCAGATGCTGCACGTGCATATTGGCACTAAGGTAATCGGAATAATAAAAAAAATTTAATTAATTAAAAATTGTAATACATACAGAACATGAAGAGTCGCCATGTCCTCGAAGTCCGTATTGAAGATTACGGAGATGTTGTTCCCTTGGAGATCTCTGAAAAAAGAAGAGACAAAGGGACTCGTTAAAAAAATGAATAAAAGAATTTTTTAATCTCGAGATGTTTCGTTAATTAATTGTTAATTGAATTCTGTCGGGCAATAATCAATATTGCGCTATACACGCGTTGACTGTAATGCATACAAATTTGCTTCTTAGTTGCTTGGCTAATATTCCAGTGCAAGAGTCAACGGACGGCGTGCGAAGTCAAACGTTAAATGAAAATCAGAAAAGCGAAGAAAAAAAAGAACATTACGAGTCGCAGTTAAAGCCAAGACGCGTAGCTGTCAGGTAGAGCCGTAGAAACTTGCAGTACTTGAATATCTTTGACGCGCAAGTTATTAAGGGTTTATTACACGGGTTCTTCGAGCTGCTTTTTTTTTGTCCAAGTGAAAAGCAGAAGCGACCAACATTATTAACCTCCTTCAGTTACTTTTTGCCGGTATGAATTATCTCGTAGCTGTAACGAAAATTCATCTTCGTTGACTTTACTGTAATCGATCGCGCCGCTCGACGAGTCTTTTATCAACTTTGACTTTCTTCGAGTTGAAACTTATCGGGAATTGCTACCGATCGCACTTGAATGCAATTTCGTATATCAACCGCGTTATCAGGTTATCCCATAAGCAATGTGGTTGCAAGGCACTTGTGCACCGTTAAAGAGAAAAATGCATTACTCGTGAGATCACCCGGTATATTTTTAAAGCCTGACAAGAATAGTATTTCTTTATATAATAACGAAAGTAATTCGGTGTCAATGAAAAAATAAATTTTCGTTACGCCGATACGATATACATTGAATCGGGTTAATTAGATACACAGAGTACACTCGTACTTGGCCAGTTTGCATGTATGTCAGGCCTTTGGAGTTCACCGTCAGACACACACGGGGAGTCTGGTTCCCGCGACAGATTTGTGCTTCCAAGAACCGCGGTCCAGCGCGGCGCGCACAGCACGCTTTCACGCTCAATTAAAATAGCACCGCACCTTCTCGGAAATTGATAACGATAATCGCGGGAATTGCGCTACCTGACCGTAACTGTGCAATTATTATCAACCAATTGCAACTAGACTGTTATATATCGTTACAAATCAGAGGGGAAATAGGGTGGAAGGGTAGAAGAGGGAGGGGGAAGGAGAGAATTTGACATACGATTTAATGCTGATGGATGCCGCTCTTATCCTTTATGGAATTTCAGATTTGACCTTGTGATAATAAATTCCTATAGGAATATACATATATATAGTTACCATCGTCCAGATACTATTTATCATACATACTATATGAGTGCCCCTATATGTATATATATAATTTAAAAGGCACGTGTCATCGTCTAGCTGTCATAATATAGCCAGCTTATCTGACGTATGAAAAAAGAAAAAAAACATTTTTCCCTGCACTCGCCTAACGAAGTCACATTCTCGTAATCTATTTAGGTCCATAGAACTGGAGTTGTAACCTCGTGGAATTTCATATGCGCGACCAGCAGCGTCGCACGAGACGTATAAATATATATTTACGCGAAGCAAAGTATAGGGAACGGGGATCGCGATAGTGTAGATGTAATCAAAGTTTGCAGACAAGCCACTCGGTTTCCCCTGGCTTGAATGAGAAGCGGGGTGGTGGGTGGGGGGGGGGACAAGCAGGGAAGAAGATCCACGTCAGAACCACAAGGATATCATCTTTGTCCTTACGTCGCGCGGTACCCGGGATCCTTCGGCAATCCCGTTTAGCCCATGTACGCTCGGGAACGGCAGCAATGAATTTCTCCCTTTTCGAAGATCAGAGGAGAACCTGAAGGACTTTCGAGACACGTGATATCCCTATAGAGCGTACGATTTCACTATGGTATATTCGTGTCTTGTGAAAGGCAGCCTTTAAGGTAGCATCGTCATCGAAGACGTCTATCTAATCACTGTTACATAACTCGGAACGATCGTACAGCGTCATTTCGTAGGACACCCTGTAGAACTTTACGAGTACGCTCTATGGACCCGACGATAGTGCCGGTAACCATCACGCGATAGAAATATACATTATGATAGTCTTCTGATAGTTCATATACGACTTTACGTACAGTCACGTATGCAGTAGGTGGATCTCGTCTTCGCGGGATCTTTCGTAAGAGCGTGGGTAGGTTGGGCAGGAACAGGTAGAGTCGTTTCCACGAGGAGCACCCGTGCGTTATATACGAGATAATAGATATGCAGGGTGTTCGAGGAGAAGTTATGACGTCGGACGAATGAAAAAATATTTTCCAATCATCGTTTGCGTGAGATTCTGACTGTTCGTGGGAATTTAATTTCTGGGGAAAAAAAATGTAAAAACAAAAATTATCGTCAGGTATTCGTTTCGGCGTGACGTCATGCTCGTTTCAAGGGACTTCAGAGACAGATAGACCAGGACGAGGTCCTTGCTTTCTGGCAAGCGCCAGGACATCCCGATAATTTATGACGCGAAACAAAGACCACCCGCGTTTTACCGCGTTAACGTTGCTCGTGCGAAATGTCCATACTGCTGTTATTTCTGTTATTACGTACGCCCGTGGCGGCGATGTACTTATACTCGCGCAAGGGTTTCCTAATGCGTGTACAACAGCGAGTAGGAAATGGTCGTAGGGGGGAAAAGTTCGAGCTGTACCCACACGGATGGCCGAGCATTTGTCGTTGGCACCGCTCGCAATTATTTTCATAATCTACTATACGCTATTTGCTTCTCCGAGTGTACGCTTAACGAGGAACGGGCATTCTGGGCTATACGAGAGGCTGCATAAAATGCAATTAGCAGGATTCCAAAGTCCTGGACCGACTATAAAGCTTTGTTTCGATCCCCTCGGCCCTCTGACCCAACTTTACCCCTCACCGAAAGAACGACGACTCCCTCTCCTCCCCTCTCCAGCCAGCGTTCCTGAAAAGAGCTGCTGTTTTTTTACACGCTAAAATGGTGAGAGCGGAACTTGTATTTTATCTTGAAATTATTTTTTATTAAAAAAAAAAGATGGTTTTTTACCATCCGTCTCTATCTACCTACCATTCCCTGTATGTTTCGCCTACTGCTTCATACACGTGCATCTGTACGTATGGAAGATCCTTTGTACGGTCTCCTCTTAAAGCAAGTAATTTTCATTGTTAACCGTGCGCTTTACGTACGCAGCGCGTATGTGGACGTTAATGCTACTTGATTTAACGTTTGGATTCTTCGGGTAGGAACTCGAAAGGGTGCGTGATGGCGTATGTACGTACGTGGGTTCACGAGTGGAAATCAGGCGTCTAAATCTAAACGATGCCGTGACACGATGCTGTCTCTCTCTCTCCTCCCTTCTCCCTTGCTCCTCTCTCTCTTTCTCTCTCTCTCTCTCTCTCTCTCTCCTACTTTAGATATAACAGACTGTCGTCGTTATAAACAGCAAGTAGTGACCACCTATATAATAGCAGGAGCACGTGTATATATACACATGCATGTATGCATATATATACATGATAAAACGTCAGAAGACCAAACGTCGACTAATTACTGTTAACGCCGCACGCTTAATTAACGTTAAAGTTAATATTTCATTATGACGTTAAAGGTCCGTTGACGAATGAGTTTTTGATTTCTCTTTTTGTTCCCCCCCCCCCCCCCCTCAGTCACCAGCTGACTGACACGACTGATGCGACTGTCCACGAAAATACATTTTCCTCCCTGCTAATATACCCAGTGACCTCCTTCCGGTGGTTTCCATGTGAAATCCCAACCTCAATATACGGCAAACCAGAGCCTGGTCGGCAGATAACGAAACTATCTGCGAAGGTGTATAAAGGCGCGTTAAAGTATTGGCATCTGAGTTATGCTCGGCCGTTATAGGAATGTTCGCACCAATGCGTCGTTCCCATAGAGATTCTCTTCGATCTCTTGCGATCGCGGACTCGAGGATCGGCGGCAGTCACGATCGGAGTATAACGATTTGACGTTTACGTTCACTGGGCAAAAGAACGAGGGGATATCGTATAACTCGGTTGACTGCCGGAAGATGGCAATAAGCGAGCGTTTTAATTATAATAATAACGAAGAGAATTTTCGTGTATTTATTACCGTACCACCTGACACTTTCATTCGCTTTATCTTCGATTGCTCGAAAAAAAAAAATCATTTTTTCCAGCAATCGTTATCATTCGTCAAAAACGTTAGTATTATCGTTAGCATTATCGTTAAAAACAATAATAATAATAAATTCTGTCGTCACGCCAGCTCGCATGAAAATCTCTCGAGTATAAAATTCAACGAAACGTTACGCTATAGGTATACCTGCTCACGTATAACCGGTGTACCGTGATGCATCACGATTTCATGAATTCAAAGATCAAAGTACCTTTCTCAGCGTGTGTATCCAGTTGTAAAAATATCATTTTCATCAAACAACTCAGCCAGGGTGCTCGAGCTTTATATCCTAAGTACTACGACCTCATCTGGCCATCTTCGACTAATGGATTCATAATCTTAATACCTGCGACCACGGACCGACCTCGCATGTCTCGGCACAATTTAATATTGACCGTACTTGGGAAAGAGGGTGGCCAAGTCTACCCGTAGCCGAAGAGGAGAAGGAGGAGGGCATGTTGGTGGAAGGGGTGACGCGAATGGTAAGAGAGAGAGAGAGAGAGGGAGAGAGAGAAGGAAAGAGAAAAATATAAAAAAAGACCAATATGCCCTTTTCGACCCCTTGAAGAAATTTTCGAGAGGATCTATAAGCGGTCGCGGGGTTCTGCGTATCGTAACCATTGGTGGTGGGTCGAGGAGGTAGATGGGGGGGAAAGAGGGGGGAGAGGAGGCCTTTTGGCCTCTTTGCGGCCGGGCCGCAATATCAGATTGATATTAATAAGCCCGAGGACTGCCATAAAGATATTACGCTTTATGGTCTAAGTAATTATTAGCGGCTTTAATGCCTCACGGGCTAAAAGCCGAGTCAATATACATATATATGTAGGTAGATGGGTATACAATCTGTGCTCGGACAGCCATTTTGGCTTTTCAAAATAATCTACTGTGACGTGTGTGCATATATATATATATATTTGTGTATCTGGTGGCATCCAATAATCCCGGTACAGTGAATATTCTGGTTTTATTAAATATTCATAAGGTTTCCTTAGCTACTTTCTTTTTATCCAGCTAATTATTCTGCAAATCGTCACGGATATCGTCCGGCATGGTCGACGCTTTAAACTTTTGCTCCTTTTACGCGGAGTCAGCGTTGCACGTGCGAAATTGCCCCACGTCTTTTTCTGGCGCGTCGAGCGAGGGCGTAGCTTTAAATATAGAGAAAAGCCCACGCCGTAGCTACGTACAGCGGCGGGCATTCTCACGAAAAAAAAAAAAGAAAACAGAACGATACGATTACGTTTCTAGCGTTCGTATACAGATGCCACCACTCGCGCGTAATACGGTGGCCTTTTGGTACGAATATATACGTAATTTAATTTTTATAATGTCAACCGACAGGCGGCCACTCGGATACTTTATACACGTAAATAATTCAGCGCACGTTTAGATGTCGTAATTTTATCGATCACGCATCACGGTAATAACACTGATAAAGTAAATAACGTTGCTCGCGTAATTACATTAAATATTTGAATAAAAAAGAATACAAATTTTATTTCACACGAATTCTCATACGTATCTGAAAAGTAAATTTTTGAATTTTTTTTTCTATTCGCAAAAGACACCTATAACTTGCCTTGCGTATGCATTATACACCGTGTATACTCATCTCGCGTATGTAAGTCACGGCTAGGAACACGATTCGACATAAGGCCACTCGTGTTATTGCGAAAAAGCTCATTCAACCTGGAGAAACATAAAAATTCTCAAGAGGCTGTGTGGAGTCGCGAGACTTTTTATCCGAAGGTACATTTCATTTCAGTGTACTTGTACTTGGAAATAGAGATAGAATGGACTGGGGGTGGGAGGGGCGGTATGGAAAAATATTCGTTTCAAAGAAACTTCCTCAATTGTGGATATACGTGTATATGTATATATTCACAGTGTGTTATTCAGAGCTATTGTGTCAGCTGAGGGTGGTTCTACCATAGGAATTGATAGGAATCAATTGAACGCGCCAGATTTAGCTTATATTTATATACATGTATATATGCAGTGTGCATGAGTTTATATATATATTTTTTTAATGTGTTATCCAACTGAATATGACATGGATGTCGTCAATACATGGTATAGGACTTTCCCTAAAAACTAATTGCATCGAAGTTCGCCGAGGCGTAACTTTGAAGACGAAATTGTCTTTTTTTATCTCTTTTTTTTGCTCGGTCCACTTCGTGCTCTTATTTTCGAATAACGACGGCGCCTGTGCTCTTCGATCGTGAACGTTCATCTTCCTGGGTTCTTCTGTGGTTCTGTGTTAACAACGTAAGAGGTACAGCGGGCTAAGTACAGATTAGATAATAAGGGACTGCGGTCTATCTGCGCCCACACGCGAAGAATAGTTAAGAGGAGAAAGCTCATTGGCTCAAGGATTAATGGTAAATGGATTCTTGGAGAAATGAGAAAATACCAAAAATTCTTGTGAGCTTTTAGCACGATTTTTTTTTTACGTTTAATTTTTGGGTCAAACGTTTTCCTGTTATTCTCTATGTAAAGGCGACGTGAAACGTATCTGAAAATTTGTCGTTTATCAGATATTAAAATTTACGCGTGATAAATTACTGTAGGTTTTTTTGATTGAATGATTTTTCTTTGATAATCGTTATTTCCTGATATGTATATATATATATATATATATATATATATATATATCGGTTTATTGTATTTCGCAGTAGGGATATAAAAGTAAGTAACTTTTACGAGAAACAATTTCTCTTATCTCGCATGTTTGCACGTTTATGGCCCATATAGCGTAATAATAATAACCTGTAAATCTGTTTCTATAGCCCTTTCGTCATTTACATCCCACGTTAAGTCCACAGCCGTTTCATAAACATACCGATCCGCTATGGGCTTTTTTTATCAATATCCCAGCATCTACAAAAACTATTATCATCGTCATTGTCGAAGATAATGAAGTGAATTTATACAGTCATAAGTCAGTAGGCGAGCACGTGACTCGCAGTCTAATGCCAACTGATACCAAAATATCGTTTCTAAAATCTAGAATCGCCATTATGTACCTTAGTAAATTTGTCCTGGCCTGATGACGTATTCATATTATTATTATTATTTTTATTCACTCCAGTTGGCAATGCATTAGGAAACAAACAATGCGTACGTGATCGTATCATGGCATAGGAGATTAGTCAGAGCCACCTAGTGTCGAAAGGTACACGGATCTACCGTATGCGTATGTGATCACGAATAAGTTGACGGTTTAATGAGAATTCAGTTGAGCAGTAACAACCGTGGGCCAATCTGTCAAATATTAGAGAACAGAAATTATAATATTTATATTATATTAAAACACACATTTTTGACGTGGTATTTTTGACTTATAGGTATTATATTAGAAGATAATTAAGATTGCTAGTGGTGAAATTTTGTTGAATTATATGAAAAAAGGAATATTGAAAGTAAATTGGCGAAAAGCGTAGGGTACTTGAGGCTGGCGGTAACGTGGTCATCCCGTATAGGACAATTACAGCGGAGGCCTGTGGGAGACCAAATTGAATCGTAATGCCCAGGTGGCTTAAACCTCTTCTCCTAGGCAGCCTCCGCATTCCCTTTTACCTACCGACTACGTCCCTCAGTACCGCACGGAGGCCATTATATTAAGTCGTTACCGAAGGTCCCACGGGTGACCTCCATTCGCCGTGTTTCTAATAACGTAACCAGAGTTTAATGGCGATATTATAACGAACGTTCTATGGGATCCTATTATGGCCGTCAGGACGTGAATCGTCGTTGCTACTTGTATGCAGCAAGTGTCTGATATTCCTGTTGGACTTTTAATGTAGCCAACCTCGATAATAGGTACAATCGAAAAATACGTATTAACGTGACTACAATTTTTTTGTTTCAATTGAGGGTATACATTTTTCGTTGATAAATTTGAAATATTGATTTGTAAATCTGTATTGTAAAGGACCGACCCGTCGAACGGGTGCAGGTTGTCAGATTGAATTTTTCACGATCCGTTTATAACAGAGCTATGCGAAGGCATTTAAGTCCATGCAAATTGTTGGCTTAAGGTCGTTTCTAAGATGGGAATAAGAAATAATAATTGAAGAAGGCACAGTTCGAAGCCTCGGTGACGTAATCCGAGTCTTCATCTGGCTTTATGGTACTTTAATCGACGCTCCACCGGCAGTCCGATCAACGGGCCAAGTTTTGATTCGATGTTCGATAATGTTAATTTATCTTGGATACCAGCCTTGCTGCTTCAGGTTCAGGTCTCGAGTTAATGTTTTGGCCAAGGCGCGTTAATATCCCGCTGTTCGAATTGAAAGCCTTCGAGACGCGGCGCTGCGAGCGCTGCGGTACGCGGAGTAACTATCAATAGCAGGGCCGTGAACGTGGGTACCAAATATAAATGTCAGGAGGGCACGAAACTTTCTTTCGATTATCAATCGTAAAGGTACGTTTCGAACTTTATCGCGTGGCTATACGATTATCATTGATTCACTCACTAATCCTCTTGAAGATTTCAATTTTCAATACGAATCCATAAACGGCAGTGCGTCACGGGGTACGTAAAATTCGTGCACGACGCCATCTTTCTTGGTCACCCGGTTCGCGTCTGGAGATTAGGTAATCCTTTCTCAACGTTTCAAGTGCACGGGTCAAAGAACCGTTTCTCATGCTGAGCGTGATCCGACGATTAAATTCGGTCGTTACTTGAAGATAGACACGCACCTTTGTGATAGCTGAACATAGAAACGGTAAGACGTTACAAACAAAGTGGCAAAGAGAGTAAAGACGCGAGAAGGGGAGGTTACCGTGCATCAAGGATCCTTTGGGCACTCGATTATGGAGGCTATCGTAGCCAGTAATGGCTGCTTCGGATAATACGAAGAAGACGAGAGTGGCACGAGTACCACCGGAAGTGCGAGATCAAAGCGTACTTCCTGGACTTTTGGGATTATCCTTCGAGCTATCGGACATCAAGCGAATCGACCTCTCTGACTCAACCTAGAAAATTCAGAGTCTCGCACTACGTAGCCGCAGTAACAGAAACACGTTTCGGACAAGTTTGACTTTACGAAAGGGAATACTTATTTATGGACGTTTGATCGTCGGTGGTCTTGGATGCTCGAAATTCTTACTTGCCTGAAATCATCACCTTCTACCCGGATCCCACGAGAGGGGCAAATGCTTTAGGATGCTCGCTGACTCGTGAATTTCTTCGAGTTGGAACAAAACGAGCGTCACTCCTATAGTCGAGGGTGCTAAATGTACACGGGGGTTCTGGGGGATGTACATAAGAAGTTGACTATAGAATATATATATATATATATATATATATATATACGTGTGTGTGTACGAAGGGCACATAGAAACTAGCCGAAGCGCTATTTATTCGGTCTATACTATTACCCTACATCCCAACTTCACGACAATTTGCGTCTCGTTAGCTCCCTCAACAAGCATCTAAAATTTACGGATCACTGCCTACTGTAGGCGAGTACATAATCAAGATGAATCTTAATATCAGATTTGTAGGTTACACAGTAAATAATTTCCAGCAATGGCAATTAATTGTGAATTATGTCAGTGATTTCTGTTGAATGATATAAAAATAGAAATACCCCCCTCCGCTCTCTAAGAACACGAAATCTAAGGTTCGTTCCTTCACGTCAACTATGAAACGCGTTTGCAAATAATCGTACTCGGCGAAGCGTCGCTCGGTTGAGAACCGCTGCATAATGAATGTGGATAAAAGAGATTAGATGGTTGAGCGGACGGCTCAACTCCGAAGGCATAACTAAGGTTTATTAACGACCCCTCTCCGACATCGCCACTTCTTCCTCGGATCTCTCGTCCTGTTCCGTAATATTCTGCGCTGATGCTGCACGCGCTCTCTTCCCCTTCCCTGTTTCTTGTTTCACATCTTTCATCTCGCTCCCTTCTTAACTCGCATCATCCAGTCTTGTCTTTTCCATTTGACTCCTCCCCTCCTATCCCAGATGATAACCAACTAGATCGTTACCCCATAAATGTCTTCGTAACGGAGGAAGAAGCGGAGACACTCGAGTTCCTATTAAATTCGATTAGCTCGGCCGATAACCGGCAATTTCTATGCGAACGACGAAAAATTGCTTTTGAATATCCTGGAAAAGAGAAAAAAGATTGGCGAGACGAATTTTTGATCGGCAGCACGTAAATCGGGTCTGGATTGCTTGCGACTCACGTAGTTACGGAAACGTTGGCAACAATTTATTAGCGTTTTATTTACATGGGAAACACCGACGCAATGCCCGGGAACGAGTCGTTCTCTTATTTTTTCTCTCTTGAGATAACCTCAAATATATGTAAGTGCGCGGCAAGTGATTTAGCGCGGGTGCCGGTGAGTTACGAGGACGTCGTGACGGCAAGAAAACATCGGAATGCGCTATGCGTCCCAGTCATAACACGACATAACGTTGGCTTTATGTTTACGCATAGTCTGGCGCGTGTCTTTCATTGTTTCACGGGTTGGGTATCGGCTGACGCGAAGGATCAAGGTGGCCAGTGTCATGGAAGCAGAGATAACGTGGGCTCACGAATACTTTTCAGGTATACTCTTGCCCAGTGGATTAACTGTAGATCGAGCGATTTTCCAATGGGTCCTTTTGCAAGTTCAGAAGTGGTACCTGGATAGGTAGCGAACGTCTAGATACGTGCTTTCAAGACTTGGCCGAGTCGGGTTAAGTAAGATAGTTCGCAGAGAACTCTCGAGGCGAAACTGGGCAAACTGAGGATTCGATTGGTAGTTTCGCCTTTGAGGCTGCAGCTTCTGCACCTTCGTCCGGCGATCTCCTCAAGGACTCGTTTTAGAAACCGTGTAAAATTACGTTGGGTATCCCGCTCGCCGATGTCAATTGAGAAGTTCGAGGCGCGAGCGAAAATCCAATGAAGCCGAAGCGCACAGAGCCGAACGGCCGGATCAAAATACACGAGTCCTCGGAATGGCCGCGCACCTGCCGTCGACCAAAGGGAATCCTAACCGAGTGAGGCCTCGAAGGCTAGCCCGTCTAACCGGTATCGCCTTGTAAAATTCTCAAGTATGCACTTAGTGCACCGAGGTATACGGGGTGTGCCGAAATAAAATATGCAACTTCCCGTTTAACGAGCGCTGAAGAGAGAGAGAGAGAGACCCCCCCGTCACGCTCCGCCTTTAACTTTTACGCTACTCTCTTTATACGAGTATAGGCGGTATTATTGGCTTTGGGGTTCGGTCGACTTCGGCTTAGCTCGGCTCTATCAATCGTACCGTGCACTATTTATTGACATGAACTATGGGCCTCCAGATACTTTTGGCTGTACCGGGTGACCTAGTCAGATTCGATTAAAATCTTATTCAGAGTTCTTTCGCACTCATTATTTTTCTCTTATACGTATATTCTCGGGTAGCACTGGACTAGGACGATGAGACGGTTCGTGTCAAAGAGATGGATTTTTTTTTCTTCGAAAACTTGTTTGCAGCGCTAAGTTGAAGCGCATCTCGTTACTTTATGTATTAAAGGCAGACGGCGATCAGCGAGCTCGGATCGCTGCTTGAAAACGGCACTGTGGAGGGAAGGTAAGACCTATTTATTAAAAAGTCAATTAGCTACTAGACGCTAATTACGTTTCTCGCAAGACTTCACCTGCGTTATATATTTCATCCTGGAAACTTACCGGTCTTGCGATATAATGTCATTTATTTAACGTCTCTTTTGTCATTTCTAGTATCGTTTTCTTTCATTTCTCGTGGACTCTCTTTTTTTGGGATTCATTTCTGTATTAGCGAAATTGATATTACGCGGAAAATACGAACGGCGAAAGATGATTGACATTAAGCGCGGGCCTCCGTAAGGAATGTAATTTTATATTATTTAATGAAACGAACAGACTTGAGAAATCATGCGGTATTAACGCTTCGCTGAATATGCAATATATTAGTAGAAACCAATAAATGCCATTACACAGAAATGAGACCATAAAGTTACTTTATTATGTAGCCACTGTGGGAAGAGTGTCATTAATAATCTGTTCGTAGTAACTAATTAGAGGTTCAGGTGCGACTGGATACCGTCTCTACTAATAATAGATATTTTTATTATACGGTTACTTCGTACACACTCGTAATAATAATTATTTTTAGCCTGATTAAAAGATATTTACTGGTCGCGTCATCAAGTGCAACGAATTGCAGTATTTTTGCATACGAAATACATGAATTCTTCCCGCAGCTTGTTCGATATACGAATGTAAAATGTTGTTTTACTTTTTAAATGTTTACAAAAACATTGTTTTTTTTGTAATAAAAAAATTTCCGCTATTCCAAAATACGCGCCAGTAAATGTTCGCAACGAGTGTGCGATGCAGTGCGCGGTATAAATACACGATGCACATTTTCCTGTAAACCATAAAAATACCCGACCCCCCTTTTACCGCCCTCGTGAAAACGTTTCAGAACTTCATGCAGCTGCACGGTGCGTTGGCGTTGACTTTGCGAAGATTCTTAAAGTGTCTAACGACCATTTAATATTTTTCAAACGACCAGGTGCATGCTGGGAAAATCAACTAGGTTTTTCTTTCATTGCAACGTGCACGAAGCGTATTAAGCAAACAACACACGTAAATGCGCTAAAAAGCAATAATCAAGTTAACGCGTGAGAAAAAACAGATTTACAAAAATATTTTAAAGTCTGTTTCCAACGACGAATCTTTGCGATAAAATTTCAAAATGTTTCCCGAGTCTCGCAGTACCATAAAATGCTATACCCAGTAGCTTAGGTAGGTAGGTAAATACTTAATGACTCGTAGTCAAGTTACACGCGATTCAGTTTGGCACATCTGTGGATATACGTACATATTTATACCGCAGATCCACAGGGTACACTCGTCCGCTAGGATAATTCAGTAGGACCCGGTATAAAGACTGACTGTACTTAACAACACTGCTCCTCCAATTTCGCAAAGACAGATTACAAGTGGCCTGCACCCGAGTTACTCATTTCGTGCGGCTACTGGTTTTCTGGCAGTGCCACACGTGCGTCCGACCACGCAAGAAAAAAGAGCCTTGCACTTGATATAGTTACGGATAGTCAATTACCGGACGTTGCTACCGAACTAAGCGCTATCTAGTATTCGAGGAGTCGACTGTACTTTCTGTACGCCTGTAGATACGTAAGTGCGGCAAATTGCTAGTAAGACGTGCCTCGTGTGTTAATTCGTATCTCGACGAAGTAAATGGTGAATTAAAGTGCGTTCACGTATGTATACACAATACGAGAATATCCATAGGTAATGTATACATCGTGTTTACTTTTTCTAGACAACATTTTTCTTATTCATTCTTCGTTTACCTCGAGAATTCTTTTTACGTTTGTTTGCAAAGAATAATGCTTTTTTTTTCGCTTCTTTACAATTTATCTCACGGGGTATACGTATACGGTGCTCTGATGCATCGAGTCGCGGGAACAACGGGTGTACCCCCCATGACGATGCTCGTGGAAAAACGACTAGAAAAAAAGTACATTACGATCACGCTAAACATTGCGTATGGCCATCGGCATAAACACCGGGCGAATCATTACGATATGGCGATCGTTAATCACGATACTCGTGGAGTGTAGCATGGCGAACCATAAAGAGAGTCGTAGGAGTGGCCGTTTTCCATATACCTATCGTAACCCCATAAAGAAAGCCCAATGATATAGCGATATCGTTGCAAAATTTTATTTATATTGAAAAAGCAGCATTTTTTTTTAATTTTTGGGACAATGTGAAATTTTATTGTCGCAGAGACGAACGACGAGAAAAAAAATAATATTGATTACAGTTATCAGTGATATGTCTGCGTATTGTCAAATTGATATAATTACGTGATTTTTGATAATTAAAAAAAATAATCGCGACTATAAACTATTAATTAGACATAGGACGCAACAATGTACATATAATCGAAGTTATTTCTTCGTCACGAATTTATGATCCGTTTCCCTTTGATTTACGATCCCTCACCTTTCCCTACGATCTACGATCGATCTACGTGGATCGTCCAGCAAACATTGGCCACGGTTTAATCGGTATTCACGTACGAAGTAGTATTGGACGGTACAGCCTCTTTCGGATAATTAATAGCCAATCAGCGAGCGTGCCCACTGAATACTAACGCGATGAAATTCAGGGCCGCGCCTACTCCAATAATGTTTGGGTAATATGCAAAGGCGCCTGCATGCGGCTTTATACGGACTGTGTAAATACGAATTTGTAGCAGGAATAATAACATATAATATATTTCGTATCTCTTTATGCATACAGCGTAGCACTATCTTATACAATATAATTATACTACAGGGTACCAAGAGAACTCATAGGTTTCCCTGCATCGTCGAATCGCGAACTGCTGCATTAATGCACCCGAGCGTACGTCGCAATTTCGTACCATTCTGGGACATCTGTACCGTACAACGTAATGCTACAGCTACGAGTAAAGTCACATACGTATTTTACGTAAAACACACGGTATATTTCGTACCACAGATTTGGACCGGTTTATCATAGTTTCCCGGGTTATCGGTAACAATGATATTTCGTGTACTACCGGGTGTCCTTCGAACAAGGGTTCTTGCGTTAATTAACAAAATTTCAACATCTGCTAACACAGTTCAAATAAATACTGTATAAGGAAAAGATGCAAAGTGGTAATGTAATGAGCTTTTAAATTTACGGTATAGCCTGCAGCATTGAATACGAAGTTTGAATATCGTTGGGCGGGAGGGATTTGGGGGGGGGGGGTTGAGTAAAAGTTTATCGGAGTCGTTCTCTCGAATCGTGGACGCGGTTGTTGATTGTTCCTCGTGTAATTATAACTTTCACTGAAACTCCTATGGAATAATTATTAATTACCCCACCACAGACTCCTCTTCCCCCCTCTAGCCCCATGAATTCCTTCAATTTCAGGAAATGCTTCATTCATATCGTGCCTTCACTTTCTATTCTCGGCTCCCCTATCCGTTTGGCTTAGTTACCTATCTCTACGGGTGACGATATTCGATATACGCAATTCGCTCGAGATATATATATATTGTTATATTAATTGTTCAATTAGTCGTTGAATCTGGATAACGATAATTTGAATTTATCATAAACGCATCTCAGAGTTGACGCGATGTGGAACAGCTGATAAATTTCGAATCCTTCGTCGAGTTACGACGGTATGCTCGCACTAGTGTGTATATATATATATATATATATATATATATATATGTAGCTTGTGTCGTAGCAGCATGTAACGGCCTATCTACTTTCGTTCGACGTACTGCTAGCCAGTGGTAAACGCCTCTGTGTACCCAGACACTCATCCCGGCCAACCTGCATCTCCATGTAAGAGCATCCATCACACGTAGTGACAATATTGGCATGATAATCGGAAGGGATTCGGTATGGTTCGCTGCGTGGTCCATGGGACAACACCCTAACTATCTGGCTATACGTATGTATCCAACCCCTATGAGGGTGGGTACACCTAACCCGCGTAGGGGATTGCAATGCCGAGTGCAGTGCGGTATGGTGAATCATACTTTCCCCTAGAGTATAACAAGTAATTCCGACACTTTGCACGAGGCACTCCATGCTTCATATGAAACCCATATCTGTATGTGTATCAGCCATAGGCAGGTATCGGTAACTTTTTTTGAGAAGAATTTTTTTTTTTTCTTACACCTGGACGTGCATTATAGACGTGCATGTAAAAGCTCTTTGTGGGGTTTGGAAGTGGGTGGAGTCGGCAATCGGGAACAAGAATCGAAAACGCGAAATTCGACGTGGATTATAAATCACTGCAGGCCCTTCTGGCTTAACCGCTCAGACGATACCTGAACCCCGTGCTCTTCGTGCTTAATCAATTTAAGTGATTTTACTGGCAAACTATACACATCGAAATTGTACAGGGTGGTCCATTCCGTGATGCTGCGCTATTCCGACGTCGCGCTACTCCTTGGCACTCCTTAAATTAGCATATTGATTACGGTGAAAGTTCTAACGAGTGATTTATCAATTGGTCCAGATACCTGATGCTGTAAGGTATGGATTGATTGTCATCATTATTGCACATTTTTTTATACACTTTTCTTGCACACGCACACACTCAAGATACCTCGTTATCTTTGAGCTGTCTAAAATTTTACCAACGACAATATAACCACGACCACGTGGACGTTATAAAGATTACGCAAGACCCTCCGAATAATTGGAGGACGTAACGCGGAAATTGGTTCATTATCAAATTTTCTATACAACAATGGCACGTGTGTGCTTTATCGGATTGTGACGTGGTTAATTCTCTACTTTTGGTATTACGCGAGCCAGAGAAAATATTCCAACCCCGAGGGAGGAGTTTGGATATGTATCCAAAGGGTAGTGGGGGGGGGGGGGGCAGTGAAATTAGATTAAAAACATTAAAGTCACCCTCGCAGCATACACCGTGACGATACTCTGCTCCCCCCCCCCCCCGTCCCCCAACTTCACCCCCTTCTCTGTACCACATATATACATGAACATGTTCCACTGTACAGTCGCAGGATGATTGCGTTTGGGCAAAGTGCAAGCGCGTCGGACCGCGTAACGAAATTAAAGTCGTGGAGACGCGCGGAATTTAAACTGGGATTCGATCGACTAAGTTAAATGTAGCGTGGTTGATGGATAGTCTTGAGAATTCCTATGGTCCAAGCCGATACTATTTGACATTCCCAATCCATTGGTTTACATTGGATAAGTAAATGAAATCCCCAAAGCCTACATGTGGCTGCACGGGGCAAACAATAATTTTCCTC
Organism: Trachelus iudaicus; assembly: GCA_030142595.1. Taxonomy (NCBI): domain Eukaryota; kingdom Metazoa; phylum Arthropoda; class Insecta; order Hymenoptera; family Cephidae; genus Trachelus; species Trachelus iudaicus. The sequence continues at coordinate 207,693 of JARQTH010000252.1, forward strand.
TTATCGACGTTCATCCGATATCATGCGAAAACGTTGTGTATACGGAAAAGCACCATACGCGTTCGAATGACTATCCCGCATCCTTCATTGGTCCATGGTGCAGCATGACACATCGTAGGAGCGGACGCACGTGTCTCAGCAGCATACTTAATCTCCGGGCGACTCCCCATGGACTCTCCCCATAAGGGATGTATATGGGAAGCAACGTGCCAGGTCCCCTGGAATATTTTCACACTCCGAACAACGAGATTCAGGGTGCCCCGTTATTTTGAGGGGGGGCCACCGTAACGCTACCACACCCCCTCTCTCCCTAAACTACGTCTGTTTTGTAACTATTTTCCGCCACCTTCATCCCCCATGCATTCTACCACTGGGCCCCCCGCCCCCTCTACTCTACCTCTGGCCACATACGCTTCATGACTATGTATCTCGTAGAAAGGGGGACACCAACGGGGAACTCCATGGGGGGTTGAAAATATCGGGACATACGCCTGGGGATTTTCTATAAGGGGGGCGTCACGACGTTAATGGCTCGTGGGGTTCCCGAACTTTGGTATCGTTTCTAATTCACGAACTGCGCAGCCCACCGGTTAGGCATTTTCATAGTGCGTTCGAAATTCAGGCGCGTTCTCATTGCGTATCGTTTATTATAATTTTTATGGTGTTTTCGTTCGGGAATTGGCAGGAGGCTTCGCCGCGGGCGCGACACCGCGCCCGTGTGAATCAGGCCCGAATTATTCGTCCCCCCCCTCCTCCCCCCGTTTATCGTGAAAATTGTAGCCTCGATACGTATACACGGTAGCACTATTGTACCGTGATTATGTCGCTGCATTATGTATCAGCCCAGACCTGTATTCATGTATTCATTGAATAATTGTGGGATGCGTATCTCTCTGGGTGGAGACCCGGGTTCTTTTTTCGTATTCTCTAAAGGGACACGCCTCGACGATCTTTCTCGTTACTCGAGAACGTCAGACTTCATACGTCACACTGCAGAGATTGGATATAAATTCACCTACTCAATTTTGTAATCGCGCACGTGTCCGTCGACTCGACGTTTCTCGTTGGTGAGATCTTATCGAAATTTTGAAAGCACCGGTTATGCATAGCTCGAAGGGGCTGAGAAAATCGGCATAATCGGCACTAACGCTCTTTCAATTAATTCCAACTGTGTCTGCTGATACAAGGGAGTATTAATTTCAGGACCGTACTTGATTAGCATATAGACGAGTGTTTGTCGACCTTATCTATCAGACGTACGTTCTGGCTGGGTCGAAGTGCCGGATTCGACTTTATTGTTTGCCTTAAGTTTCTGACAGTCTTCGCCACTGTGGAAATACCGGAAATTTTAGATTGAGAAAAAGAACGATGCGACGGTATAAGGCAGAGGAAACTTGAGAATCTTCCACGTACAATTCTTGGTATCCAAACCACGTGCTCTGGAGCCTTTGTGTCCCCTGATAATAAACCCTTGTGTAACTATAGGGTTGAAAACGACACGGGGTGGGTTTGAGATTAAAAATTCATTGCTTTTCGCTACTTAAAAATAGAGCATTGAGTCCAGGTCCGTGAACTGTACGTAAAGCTTCGTACGTCAATGAATTCAGATTATTTTCGGTTTCTGATTGATCTGCACCACTTTTCGTTATCTGGTTAAATCAGATATTTGATTATGTGTCATTTCAAGTTTTTTACCCCTAAGATTACCAAAGAGCCGATTTGATTAGATTGCCGAGTTATACTAAAGCGAATGATTTTATACGAGAAACAGATTAAATTTTTTTCTGATATAATACCGTTCGAAAAAAAATTCGATATCTTTGGGGTATCCATTTTTCAAATTTATTTTAAATTTCACGTGGTTTTCAATGACTTTATTGCTACCTCGAGGGTTGATATCTTTATTGGGTGACGATTCTCTACCCACGTGGAATCTTCCTACAGGCTTATAAATAAGTGCATCTATATTCTCCCGGGAACAGTCACTCTTAAAGGCTCAGAGGGAAGATGCTGATTCTTACGCTGATACTTTTCAAATGTTCGATTCCTATTGCGCAATATTTTATAAAGTAAAATCCCATTTAGATTTTATCTCGAGTAAGTAGATATATGCCAGTGTTTAAGGATCAATATATATACATGACGAAGATATATAGATACACGCATATAGATAAGACGTATAAGATACGTATATCTATGCATATTCGTACAATGTGTATATACGGTACCTTCTACTAATTACAAATGCACTCAAGGACCTGAGAGAAATTCGCATAACCGCAAGGTGGAAACTGCGCGAAGCAAACCGAATTCGCGAAGACGCCACGAGGGTTAAGCCGCTCTCGCAGTGTTGCGTTAACATTCGTTCGGGGAATGGGTTAACCAGTATTGAAGTTCCTCGCTGTGCCAATTTCGAGTACGAGACAAGAAACGTGTCGTCTGTATAGTAACCGAGACATAACGCGAAGCTCAAACCGTGCGAAATTCTCGTGAGGATACGGTAGCGACATTCTCTTTAAGAGGAAAAGCGGCTAGTTCTCTCTATCTCTGTCTCTCTCCCTCTCCCTCGTCCCTGTATCAAAGTCCTGCGAATTTACCGAGTAATTCCGATATAACCCCATTACCACCAAGAGGATCACGTACAACGATCAGACGTATTTCTAAGAGGTACATGTCGCAAGGAGAATCCATTAGCTGTATCTCTCGATAGTCTATACCTCAAGGCGGATAGATAGAATAGTGATACGTAGTTTGGTTAGGTTTTTTTTTTGCGTTACAAAAAATTTCTATTTTTCAAATACTATAAATAATCATTGTTTTCACCAGACCCTGTACAACAGGCGCATTGATAAACTGTATTTTACATTCGGATATGCATATAGGTATATTCGATACACTATATCAAGATTCTTCACCCCTTACACGTTATACACGCTGTATAGCTTATACGCTATATACCTTATACCCTGAATGGGATACAATCTCCCCTGACGATCTTACGGCAGCAAGTGAACAGTTGGCGAACGCGCAAGTTGCGCCACTCGCGGCGGTACTGGCTACCGTTTGAGATTAGCATCTTTTATGCATATACAACCCAAGGTACCTACAGCTACCATGCTACCCCTTTACCTACAATCCCGCAACCGACTGACTCTTCAGCGTAACTCGAAATGCTTCATGCATGCTTGCCTTTATGTTCCGGCTTTGATTTTATCTCGAGTACACTCGCTTACTTGTCTTCCGCGTATCAAGCCCCCTCCCCCCTCCCTGTCCTACTCCAGCAATCCTTGAAAATTTTTGTCTGCGATTCTACCCTCCCCCCCGTACTTAAAGCCTCGTAACACTAAACCACATAAAATATGACAGATAAAAGTATCACGCACACTAGCGCGATACATACGCTTAATTTCCTGGGACACGTACTCACACACGCGTATATCTATAGTGCCTATAGAAATCGATCGTACAGCGAATTACAATTGAATCAATTTGTATATGAAATTCGATCCGTAATCGTTATTGATATACACGCAGTAGGAAGTTCATTTAATATAATTGTTATAGGACGCAGTTTCCGTCTCGACTATACACATAGGTGATTTCCATTGTGGCGCGTTTGTAAATAACCGCAGCTTGATCGAGCTGGTAATAATCATAATATCTGCAGGACCAGCTTCTGCGTATACCCAGTGACGCATCTGTACCTCTCTCTATACGTATATAGTGAAAGCAGCTACCCGTACGCGCGTAACTAGCCAGAGGGAAGTATAGAGACTCGGTGGCACTGGGGCTTAACGAATTTATGAACTAGTTAAACAAACAATGAATATACGAGCAACGTTGACCCGCGTCACCCAGCGCGCACTCGAATTAATTTATGATTTTCGTAGCTGCAATCCCCGGTCGGCGCCAGCGCCGCGACGAACCGCCGGCTCTGCGTCCCTGTCTGACTTTTCCCGTTTTCATGCAGTCTTCATTAGCCCACTGCATTTTCTCCGTGACATCCGCCCGACCGCACGCGCGTGGTTAAGGATTTATATTACTCAATGAAAATGATCTCGCGCAATTGAAATCGATTGACTTTCGTTCCAGAATGCAGGTCGTATTACGATTAGTTTTATACTCGTTATAGAGCATTTCGCAGATGCACTATGCTATTGCATACGTGCACTTTGAATTTGTTCAATACGTTCAATTGAATTGTCGTGACAATTCAATCGATTGCGTATACCGTCTTCGTCATAAATCCTATGTGGTTGTATGTACTATACGGGGCTATACTCTATGCTTGAATCATGCCGGCTATCCTCATGGGGATAAATCATAATTAAACTAGTGGGATGCGGGAACTGATTTGCTATGTAGTCGGGATGGATATGTACTTACTGAAGTACGTGTATGTAGCTGAATATATATGTGAGGAAGAGATTCGAATGATGAAAGATTGAGAGAAAATGCGTGAGAGATCTGGTACAAGACGTCTTATCGCGTTGTGATGCTTCTAGTAACGTGACGAAACGTAATCGAATCGGATGCAGTTCTACGCCGTCCTCTTTCGATCTGTTATCGCCAGCATCCAAGGGTCCAATCAAGCTGGCATTCAATGCGCTTGTTACGTGAGAGCCAGACTCTACGCCGGGCTGGATAAGTGTATTATCGAAATGTAGTAGTACCGTATGTACGTGCGTTCCTGGTACGTGTTGTGCGTACATATACGTATTTATGTGTTATATATATGGTAGTATATATATATATGTAAAAGTTCGTATTTCATACATGTAACGTATATGCGACTGGATCTATATGTATACGTAGACTCATATAAAATTTATATGAATTGTATGCTGTTGTATGCACGTTATCAATGGGTATCAGCGACCGATAGTGTGCAGATATTGATATCCCTGAAAGCCGATACTCTTGAAGTCTCGTGAATTCAGAAAAGACCGTCAGTAAAAAAAAAGAATGAGTATAGTCATTGTGAGGAGATACGTGAATATCCGGAAGTGCGAAGCAATTATGGTATACGTGTGTATAGGTGGGTATCGATTTATTGGTCCATTCGATGATGCTGGTAATCGAATCCGCGTACCAAAATCCCTGGCTGCTATACTTTTGTCAATTTCGGACTATTTCGAGCCTGTCAAGAGAATCGGCTATTTGTTAGCAATTTGGATGACAGTTGACAGGTGACGAGTATGCATATAGCTAACCGGAAATAGAATTATTTCTGTGGATCAAGGAGTCTGAAGTGAGATAGAAAAAAAAATTGGCGAAGATGAAAAGTGAAAAAAAATTTCGTTTTCCTTTCGAACCCTCAAGTTGAGTTACTCGGATGAATTTCTTCCTTTTTTTTTTTTTTCTTTCATTCCAAGCGTAGAGAATTCGGGTGAGTTTTCAAGCGTGTAAAAAGCACGAGAGTTGCCATCCGAAACTCTACGCCGCTTGCTCGCAAGAGCTTTAACCTGCCCCTCCTGTTAAAATGCACCCTTATTCGAAGTCTGGGGTTGCTTGTGAACGCACACCGATACCACTGCGCCTATATACTTATAGCCAGGATAGCAGTGCGGAAACTGTAAATGTAGGGGTGGTACACACCCTCCCCTTCCCTACCACCCTCCGACCCCTCCTCGAGGCTCGAGAGTGTTGGATAATTCTGTTTTAGTTTCGCATTACATCGATGCACGGGGTGGCTGCCGCGGTATTCAGGGGTTGGAATCCCATCCCTTACTGCACTCTTTCCCTCTTTCTCATTTCTCATTCCCTTATTCCGTACGCTTCTCAGTTTCTAGGATTTTCGTTCTAACCTCCCTCCCACTTTACTACACCTGTCTCTCTTCATCCAAGCTACACCTCTTCTCTGGACTCTCTTTTTTTCTCTCGCAGCATCCACCCCCTCCAACCCCGGTTGGTACCCGTCATCCAGCTACGATTCTCACGGTAAGAAAAGCTACTCGAATAAGAATTTGACTAATGTAATCACAGATGCTAAGAAGCCACTCTCGTCGGCTATTGTGAACTGTTATTTCGTTACACTTATTCCCCCTCACAGTGGTCCTTCGTGGGATGCTGTGAATAACGTATACAGAAAATGGTAACGGTGGCACTTTTACTTTGAAAAATACTTTGAGAGATTTTCAGAAAAAAAAATTTACATGACATCTGTTTTCTCGGAGATTTTATTCCCGGCTTCCTTAAATATGTACGTCCCTGCGCGCGGTAACAGATCTTGGCTCTTTTACTTGTGAACGGTTTTTTTTTTTTGGAATTTAGGTTTATGTTTATATTCAACTTTGACAGGTGTATCGGAACGTGCTTTGGACACGCGTTAATGATATCACGACTATTTGTCAGTGCAAGATGAATTGGATCTACTGATCTCCCTTCGCTTGAATGAATCTTGGATCCCGTCCCCTAGTACCCACACCACCCCCTCAGTCCCTTCTTCTCTTCACGTCTCATTTCGCTGCATCCGCACGAGTTTTTACTCTCACGAATAATCTGTCCGACGCATTGTGAATCGTATACGAAATCCCTACGTAGTTCGGTTAGGACGACTTTCTCGTTAATCCAACTGCGTGACTCACTCAGCTCCCGTGGAATTTATGAGACCTTCGACGAATAAGCCCTGGGATTATCTCGGACTGTACCCTCGCGCTCGAAAGTAACCACGATCGTCGATTATTACCAGTCCTGGTTAGATCCAGCGTATCCCCTATTCTGTCGGCGATCCTTCAATTATTAAAGTGACCAATCACTCGAAACTGGCTTATAATTTATTTAATAATTAAAGAAAAATTTTTTGGAAATTTTATCAAATTTTCAAAATTAATATATGCAGAACTGTATAGAAATATACATTGCGCGCGTAATAGGACCCGTTCACGGGTACAATGGACCCCGTATCGAATAAGGGACCATATTCTTATCTTGGCAGGTCGATAAACACCATGATAATTCACCTGATAGAAATAATATTCCTACCTCGATAGTTTCTTGAGATTTTCTCACTAACGCCGTATCCAGACGTCTAATCAATCTCTGTCCTTCTCAGAAGCTTTCAAGATTACGCTGGATACGTGGAAACGCGATACTCTGCCATTGTAGCTTTACTTTGTGGTAAGTTGAAGTACGAGATATCGTTGGTAGCCCTATGGTATCCCTTAAACGAATTAAATAGCGAGTCCACCTGCTCCCGATAGCAACCACCACCCCCTAGCACTCACCGTCCTAACCTTCAACAAATCCAACGACTTCCCCAGGGATGAGTTCACGTATATTCACGTAGTAATATACAGTGACGCATAGGTTGTCTACATTACTGCAGTGCCGAGTCCCGTTCCTTCCCCAACCTTGGGCCACCTCGTTCATCACTGGTCCAGACACCCCTTGGCCAAAGGACGCCGAAACGTGTGGAAGACAGGAACTTTTAATTTACCTGACGTCTGTCTGCCTTTTTAGACTCTGAGGATTTCTGTCTCTCGAACAAACCCCATTGACCTTTGGGTTCAGCATGGGGGTTGCACTCTGCATTTTTTATATTGGTATCACGCGGGCGGATACTTGATATTATATGTTTTATTTGCATGGAAAAAATAAAGGTATAATATCTGAGAGTGGACCGTACCAAGAGAGTTATGGGTATTATGGGAACTGATGGAATGCGTTCGCCGTGGTAGAAACTTTTCTCTTCTGTGGCTTTTTTTAAATCATGGGGCTTTTCGGCATGCGTATTGCTTCCTATGCAAATCAGACAATCACGCGTGATACGGACACCCTGCTCGCCTGCCCATCAGTAGTTTAATTAGATTAGCCAGCCCTGTTCCTGCACACTGCACACTGGCAAACACGAAGTGACACGAGACGGGCTTGTGGGTTGGGGTTAGATTCACTGCTGTGCGTATAGCGAGTGTGTGTGTGTGTGTGTGTGTGAGAGAGAGAGAGAAAGAGAGAGAGAGAGCGAGAGAGAGAGAGAGAGAGAGAGAGAGAGAGAGAGAGTTGGTTCTCGCGCGCGATACGGCCCTCCCAAGCCGATGATTGGACACATTCTTCCTCGCTGCCGTCACGACGCGCCGGGACGTCGTCATTGTTTCGCGACAAATTAGTTTGTCAAAATTGCCGGCTGACTTGCAAGTTCCAGCACGTTCGAAACGTGAACTGGTCTATCCTTTCTGCTTTACAGAGGAGTAAACGTACGAGCTGTACGTACGCAATCGTTTTTTTTGTGTTCGAGGAATGTAAAATGAAAATAAGATTTTTTTTTTTTTTGAAATTTTCCATCACCTACCATATTTCACGTAGTCTTTTCGTTCTCGATGCTCTTCCTTTTTCTTTCTTTAGGGTGCGTACAAAATACTACATTCTACCGCGTAGACACGTCCCTCGGGGAACGTGACGTTTTTACGACAAATACAATCTGCTTTCAGTCGGGTTGAAGATGAAAAGAAAAAAAAAAAATTTGCGAAAGGCAAAAGAGGCTACAGAAAAAAAAACTCCGTAAGCTTTTGCGCCAAACCCGTGGACGTGGGGTTGTTCTTCAGTTTTGATAGTAGTCAGGGGAGGGGGGGGGTGGACGTGGGGGATCCAATTCACCACCTAAGAAATTCAATGTCTTTCCGTTCCATCTCGTGAGACGCGCGTACCGACATCAAAGTATTTTTTTAGAAATCCCATGGGGGTTCCAGTTACTTCCCATAAGGTTCGCATGGACCCCCTATAGGTAGCCCTCTACCTTTCCACACGGGATACAAGCAATGGACTATTTATTCCATGAAATTGGATATAAAGTTGAAAAATGGCAAAAGGGAGATACTTTAAAGTCGTATCATCCCCCATAAGGTTCCCTTTATCTATGTACCTATATCCGAATGCCATTAGCAGTCACTGTAACGCGAAAAAAAAACTTCAATGACAATGAAGATAATCTAGCGAACGACGGTGTACGGTATTCGTGAAGGGAAGTGATCGCGAATTTACTGGAAGGGATCTTCCGGTTGAATTTTATGGTTCGTCAATAATGTTGAAATGGGAATTGCGCCAAATCGGAAAGGAAACGCGGATGCAAGGATTCATTCGGGAAATGGATGGGTACCCAGGAGGAAACAAGTAATAACCCATGGGGAACTTGGTTGAGATCGTAATTTCAAAAAACTTTTTTTTACTCTTGCCAATTTGCTCTCTTCGTTATATATTATACCTACGTAGGAGATAGTATTGACCTTTATCCGTATCCACAGTATCGATATCATGGATACTGGGCAAAGAATGCACTTACTGTATATGGATACTACTAGATACTACCTATAGTATGTGCATATAGGTAACGGAAAGGCGGCAAAAGCACGACGGAAATTGCTAAATAATTTAATACGCTGGAGCATCGATCATCTGTGTCACGCGACACGTGGTTACCACTGGTTTAACCTTTGTGCCATGGAAACCAGCTTATACGACCTTACGATTAGGATAACAATTACCAGGACGCGATTACAATATGAACTACAACGATATGACGTCGATACCTTGGCCTTAATCGTTTGAAAAATTGCACCTGCCTTTCGTAAATTTGATAAACTTCTTCGGGTGACGAAAATTAAAACGATGTGTCCGGTAGGTGTTGAAAGGGTTGACAAAAATATTTTGCGAATTTACGCTTTAGAAACGTGGCTTTAGCTTTTGTCTGCCGATTCGAAGAATTGGCAAAGGAGAAACTGAAATTTTCGGGAATAAAAGTTACCGCCGTTGCTATATATATATAGTGAAACAGCAGCGTACATTAGGTACCAACATACGGGACACGTAGGTGTAGCCGTACAGCTCGTGAGAAATTACGTTAGGGCTCGTTTCGAAATAGGCGAGGGTGAATTCGAAATTTCATCTCTTCGTCGATGGTTGGTAGGCATGGTTCTTCGCGTGCGTCGTATTCATTGAATTTTGTATCTACGGGGTACAAGCCCTCGGAGCGGTCTGTTTCCTGCCGATGAAACTCAGAGAAGGGTTTCGCCTAGTTGCATAATTCAGTGATACCACCTGCTCGTACCTTTTTTCTTTCTTTTTTCTCCGTTACCACGTTCACGGTGCCCTCAGGAGTCCTCATGCGAATTTATATAAACACCCTGTACTTTTGGTTCTATATATATGTATATCTTAAATTTACATGGAATCCCTTATGGGGCTTCCACGATTGCTCTGTTTATGGGGAATTTCAAAAATTATTACTAAGCATCTAAGAGACTCGATGTATATCATATGGCAATTGGCAGCGTACTGGTCGTTTCAGTCGAATAATTTTCTGTCTTTAAGGGTGCATGCTCCGGTTAAATCGGCTAATGCTATAGGGTCCGATCATCGTTACAGTGCGATTTCATGTGTTTCACTTGACGGCCAAGTATCTGCTTGGTAATTTGGTGAGACTTTATCATCGTCGAAATGACTATAGACATTGATAGGACGTAACTCAATTAGACTCTTTTTGTTTGACAATGCTTTTAGACACGTGAAACCAGACCTGATAACCGGTTCACTCAACTTCCATTTGCATCCTAGACAAATTCAATTCCTACGGACAAAGCCAAAGTATTCTATGGGGATATCAATTGGAGACCGATGGTTCCTATCGTGAGCACATATGCTTCATCGTAGCCCACGTAATTGCATAAGTCAGGCAGGACGATGGAATTTCATTTTTTTACTTACTGTATAATGCATATACACAGTATTATGAAAAATAGATATACATATAATTTATTGATATTGCATCGATTTAGTATTAACATGATTTTCACGATCGGACAGATATACATCATTAATTTTTTTTCAGGAAATTCCACAGGCGCCCGATAAACTCGGAGATAAGAATTACGATCTTGCAGAATAATAAATTGAGCAAGGCATGACTTTACACGTGTTATGAATTTAACGATCTGATTTATGATCGTAAGAAAAAAGGAGTGTCGCATCTGGTTTAACATACGTATAAATTATTTAATTGACAGACGAGACGAACGTTTTACACGTATATGTTTCATTCAGTGGGACACTAAACAGAATATTCATTGAAACCCTCCTAATGCAGGTTAAACCAATTAGAAATTGCATTTAACGTTGCAAGAGGTGCAAAAGTATTTTTCACTTCAGTCACGAGACGAAATTCATTGATGATTCATTGAAATTATTTTCCACCTAAACCAGCACTGATTTCAGTGGTTCACGTGTTATCGCTAATCAATCAGTGCAAATAAATAAAATTACGAGATATCAGCCTGGACATGCACTCTTTATAATCACAGCACTTATCATTAGCATAGTCGATACGGTAATAATTGACGAAGAAACGTGCTCCCGACAGAGATTCAATTTCGCGATTAAATCTTAGCCGGCAGTCCGATTAAATCGGCATACAAGTAATTATCAGCTAGGCGATCAGAGTTAATTGGAATTAATAGCATTGTCAACCCTGTTCCGATCGACTGCTCTCCGAATTGGGGTCTTTGTAATTAACGTTTGCCTATTTGCATCTATACGATACAACCTGCATCTATCTGTATACGGACATCCAAAATATATACATATATATACACGTATCTATATGTATATAAACAGCATGAAAATTGGAATGTAACCTGTGTCAGTGACAGGTACAGTTAAATGCATACGTAGAGTGTACGTGCCTTTACGTATATTCTCACGTAATTACAATGCATTGCGTGACAAGCGTAAAAAAAAAAAATTGGACCCCACCCGGACTCGAACCTCTGATGATGATAATTCGAAGATTTATGCTGATTGTAATTTCGATTGACACCATACAGTGTTTAATGACTAATTAAGCCACTTTGTTTAAATATACCTTTTCCAACAAGTATCTTATTTTTCTAGGTCAATCGTCTGCTGCCTATTTTTCGTGATAATTCGTCACACGTGACACACGGTGAGTAGTTCCACACAGAAGTATCTAGATCGATTGCGTCACTGAAAATAACACATTGCAGCAAAGTTTTTTTCGGACACAGCTATTGTTTTTTTCTGTCCTTTCCTTCGATTCAATTTGCACGTGCTATAAAACAGCGTCGAACGATACACGTGATCTTGAATACGTAAGAGCTATTGGGTCGCGGCTGATACAGTGGTTCGAAATTTGAATTCCTCAAGGGACTATTTATATTTGTATGAATAAAACTGTCTTCCGTTATGCACGTATGATTTTCTTTTTTAGTATTACAACTCGCTTACATTTATATTATATTTGTATATTCTATACCGACTGTCATACCCATAAAGTGCAGAGTAGCTTGATACGTTTTATTGTCACCCGGTATACAATACGGGGCATTGTCTTTCTACGTAGCTAGGAACGTGCTTCTTTGTCTCTTTTGGAATATCCAGAATCGTCAATATTTTTTATCTCTCTCCTAGCTCGTCTTTTATTCGCTAGAGAAGTACCCTCGCGCGGTACAGTATTTACAAAAGTTTGCCGGTAGAACTTTTCCTCGTTATTTATTTGCCATAGGTCAGCCACATACTAGCTATCGGTCTTAGGATAGGGACAATACTTTTTTCATCGCGCTAGACTTTTTTCCAAAATAATCGTAACAACGCACGCTCAACGTAAAAGTCTCTGTGGCAAAAGAATATACGAGATCTAAGAAGTCCCCTCCCAGATAGCATATATTTTTTAGTGTTATATATACGTGTGTATAAAAAAAAAATATAAAAGAATCAGCCGTCCGACACCTCAGACAGCCAACTGAGTTAGTTACTTTATCAGAATCCGTAAGTATGACCTGGAGGCGTTTTCGACGCCTTCGCAATTTCATCCTATCTCAGTACAGGGGCATACAAGCGTACCTATATAAGCCATGTCCCGTTGGTGGCTCGAATGGGACGTCTTTCGGCGCCATTAAAAAAAAATCAAAGGAGACAAACCTAATTGTATTCATTATGGCCATTCCCCACGTGTTTGACTCTGTCTCGTTACGGCGACATCGTTAACCGCAGTGGCGCGTTTGTTTTTGCTCGCGGCGGCGACACGTAAACCCGCCTTTACGGCCCACTAAATCTCAAATCAGCCACTTTGTTTGTCTGCTCTTCTGGGCCAGGGTCGAGGGCCCGACTTTTGAGTATTGGGTCCGACTGTCGTGTCTCGTCACTTTCGTTCACGCTGTGATCGGCGCTATGTAAACGCCCGTATTCCAGTTTTAAATTGCAGCGAACGGGTTCCGGTCAATTCCGCTTTTCATTTCGCGACGTGAATTTACCTTTTTTTTTTTCTTACTCACACAGCGTTTCCCATTACGCAACGACCTTCCTTCAAGGTTAAAAGTTAATTTTGCGTAAAAAAATTTGCGTAAAAAAATAACAACCGTGTTTCCAGTTTTCTACGTAAAATAGTTGAAAATTCTAATATATTTTTTCCTCAATATTCATTCTGTTTCGCGTCTTTTCAACGTCCCATTGGCGTCGGAGATTCCACAACGTGCTGCTCTTAACGTAACCGCATTTTTTTGTTCACCTACGCAGCCGTCCAAAGTGAAGTGACGTAACAGCGCGATTCAAAGCACACGGAATATCTTATGGTTATCTACACTGTCCGATATGCAGGAACATCAAAGTCCAATTTTACAGGAGTTTTAAGTGTCACTCGTATCCTGTCAAATATACAGTATCAGCTTGTACTTTTTTTTCTCTTCTTCCTCCTTTCAACCGGCAAACTGATAGACGTTCGCTGTACCGTACAGCAAGAGGTCCCAGCAGCCAGTTCGTTAAGAGATGCCCCGCATCCTTCCGAGAATCAGACTCGGTATAATTTATGTAATCGGACCGGTATCGTGGCAACAAATCGGTACCGAGTCGGCGTGTCGATACAATACGGAGCGGATTACATTGGTGCTTCGATAGCTCTTCTGCAGCGTATTGTGGACACGTATGTACATATAGTTATGCACGTGGCAACCGTATATGAATCTAATCGCATTACGATCGCCCTGTCACAACAGTGGATGGTTCGGTAGTAGTGATTAAGCCTAGTCCACAGGGTAAACGTACTAAAGCAGCGCTCCTTGGCTTATCTCATTTTTTTTCCTGACATTTTGGTCTTTTCTGTACCGACGAAAAAAAAAAATTACAAAAAATAATTCCAGGCGTACGAAACGCAACTATTGGCTGCGTTAAGTGAAACGTTACGTCGACCGGAAAGATACGGTAGAAACGGTCGTAACTGACAATGAGAAAAGTATCAGAGGCAAAGGACATAGAAAGGCGCTGCAATTTATTGCAATCAGTGTCGCGCAAGCGACGAGGTACAATGGCCGCTGTTGTTAAGGGATGGTTGGGAAGGTACAGGACGGACGTTGAAGAGGTAAAAATCTTGGAGCCGTGGGTGGTTTGCAGTGCCGTGCCGTATATGGTGACGGAGGGTCATTCCGACCGCAGCGTGCGTGACCGTGCGCGGTTGTATCGATGACGGCTTTTATTTTTTTCTTATCCTTTTCTCTTGAATCATTTAGAATCTTCGTCTCCCAAAGAAGATCAGTTTAGTGCTTGACGGGTTAATAAGACGTTTAGAGTATGCGATTTAACGTAGGGTTTAATAATAATGAAATCTTCGAGAATTTGATAAACTGTATGTCCGTCTTTCTCTTGCACGTGGTAAAGCATATATATCTGTCTCTCTCGCACTCGCAGCGGGTATGGGGAAATGCGAAAATAAGCGTTTAAAATGAAGGATACCCTTTTACGATCGATCAACAGTACCGTCGATTGGCCGTTGCCGAACCTGAGTTAACCAGAGGGATGACAGCTGTCAATTGTGACTGGTATCTTCACAGCCGAATGATTCTACGCGACTAAACAAATATTAACGCGTGTGTACTTTTTGAGCACTGTCAGCAGTGGGCATATGGGTTCGATACATTTTTTAATGAACTTCGTTCAGCTGAGCTCGTGGATTGCATTTTGAAAATTAACAACGTTTCCAGTTCAATGATTTTTTTTTTAATACCGTTTGCCCGTGGCCTATTCGATATCCTTGTACAAGAGAGCACGGTCGCGTAACGCAATCGACGGACGGAGAATAACAGCAGGATGTAGCGGAAAACGTAAATAAGAAGAGTCGAGGAGAAATATGAAAATTTACGAGGATCGAGGTAGCAGCGTCGCTACAGCTCGACCTCTACCATTGCAAAGCTGCGTTACGACCGAACCGCCACTGCGGCTGGAAGACGAAGCATAAAAGTTGTGGCTCCCCCCATCCCCCTGTCCTAAAAAAGTACTTGCTGCAAAAAAAAATAAGCAAAAAAAAAGGTTTTCACTTTTTTTTTCAGACAATTCACAACATACTTGCGTTAACATTTCCCATCCGTGGTACCACGATCCCGTTGCACAGTTTCAAGCCGCGTACGCAAATGACGACGCTGCAATGCGACTATCTCGGTCGAGGTTCGTTAGAACCTTCAATTAACGCAAATCGAATTAAAGCAGTTGTCTCTGTCAGATGAGGAATATCCAAGGGTCGGTTTGGCACGCGCTAAAACAGGCCCTGCAGTTTCCAGCTTTTCGGTAGCTGGTAGCGACTGCACCTTTGCTTGCTAAAAGAAAAAGGGTAGGGGAACGGAAAAGTCAAGAGAGAGATAAGGGAGAAAAAAATAAAAAATAAATAAAGAAAGACAAAGAATGGAACGGGAGGAAGGAAAAAAACAGACTCGAGCGCAAAGTCGCTCGCGCGAACATCCGCCATATCCTCGGGGGAATTTTGATGAACGAAGGAGGAAATCAAACACGCCTCTTTGTGTTCCCTTTTCGACACGGAGAGCCCCGTGCATGACGTTCCGTTCCCGTTCCGTTCCGTTCCGCCTGCATCTTCCAGTGTATTTGCTATGAAAACAGCTCGACGAACGCCTCCTTTGGCTTCTCCGCGTTCTACAAGCCGAGCGTGCATAATATTTCCAAAGCACGTATAGAGAGCACGACATATAGCGGGGGGGTTGGTTCAGTATGTGCGCATCCCTTCCGATATTCCCTATGCACACTTTTTTTATCTTCCCCCCTACCACCCCTTATCTTTCCCCTACAATTTTCGTGGTAAATATACTTTGCTTCGTTTTTTTCAAAATTTTAAAATTGGAACATTCACTGGTTCTTGGGTTGACGTGAGAAATCGAGTTAGTTGTGGGATGTCGGAAGGTCAAGGGTTGAAGCATCGTTGACGAGACACTCGTATAAATCTTGTGAAATTAATTAGGGTTGGTATAAGCTACAATTTAGCGTGGCGACGCGTCACAATTTTCACTGTTATGTAAACTGGCTTATAGGGTCTATGTTGGGTATGTATAATCTACACACATATATATATGTGCATAAAGGTTATATATATATATATATTATGACTATCCTGGATAGGGGGTAAGTTGGGTTTTCCGACAAAGCTTTACTACATAATATCCCTTATTAGGAGGCGACTGTACGGGACAGTAGACCAAAGTGTTGCGTTCGAATGGGTAGGGGGGGCTCCTACCGCGGGGGAAAGGTATATACCTAAGAGGTTGGTTTACTTGGGAAGTCAAACATCGTACAGCTTGCAATATCCGGCCGGGGTGTAAGATACCAGTTAGAGGGTGGCTACTGGCAAGCCCGTTACCCTTCTCATTGCGCAAGGGTAGATTCGTGACCACATCAAATGAGCGAAGGGTGCGCTGACTATGTAAAGTATCTCTATCGCGAGGTGCCGGTCCACGTGGAATCTGTAACTGGACTTGGGAGCAAGGGTCAAAGTTTACGTCATCTAAGAAAAACAATAGTTATATAGATCCTATAGAGGTATATAGATAATGCCAAATGAGAAAGGGTTAAATTTAGTTACAGGCCTGTATTGCCGGCACCCCGATGATTTATTACGATACACTATGGTAAATTGTGGCCTATCCATTCAACTCTGAGGAATATATGATTGATTAGATCGGTGAGGGAATTTCAGTATGGTATATCGAATTGCCTCGTGTCTAAGAAATAATTGTAACGAGTGTACTATTATACATAGCACTGTAACGTGGGAATATTGTACTCATAAAGATAATAGTAACTGACAAAGTGCTGTTGCTGAATTAGTTACCTATAACGTATAGTCGTTTGGGTTAGTTGCTGGTACTGTGGTATTTCGGTCGGTAATGCAGTGTTCTGCCAGAGCGATAATCGTGCTGGTTTGGAACTGAGTCACTCATAGAGAAATGTTAAGTATATCGAAAGAATTCAGGCTGGTACGAGACGTATTAAGAATGCCAGTTTGGCCACCCTGAAGAAGTTACAGACGGTTGAAAAAAAAAAAAAAAAACGAGACACTCTTTGCCTATGAAAGGAACTTGTACCGATGTTTTGTATGGTTGGGTACGTGGATATGTGGAGACTCGTGTACGTGTGCTCACCCCTTCGTGACGACACTGGCGACGGTCAGAATCTAAAGGATAGACAGAAGATAGGGGTTCGGGTCTTTCGCTATCGGGACTGACGAAAGTGAAACGAAAAATTCCAGACATTTTCCCATGCGTGGTTGGTCGTGCCTCCAATTGTTTTCGCTTTCCGCGCAATTTGCTGGGAATAGCCTATCCGTACCTAACCTCGAATGGTCCTAAGACGCAATCCATATAACTATAGCAGCGCCATTCCCTTTAGCGGCGTCGGGACGAACTAGTATACCAGAAGGACACCGCCTCGTGGCTTGCGAGCTTTGGATCTGAGAAGTGGCTCGAAATTGTCCTTTGAGTGGAAGCCTATCATTTTCTTCAGGGACGAAGGGAGGGGCTGGGAAACCCTTTCTCTCGGTAGGTACCTTTCCTGCAGGAGTAACAAATTGTCCTGCGGAAGGAAGGAAGGATCCTTCCATCTTCGTGACGTCTCCCTCCCTTTCTTCCCCCCCCCCCCCGCTCTCTCGTCACTCCATTCTCATCCTCCAATAGGAATAATCGATTCCCTTGGTTCCTCAGGAAATGCTTAATGGATTCTTCCTTCGATGAATACAGTCACTATATATACCGCCTGAAATGTCTTTCTTTTCTCTTTTCTCGTTATCCCTTTTCTATCTCTTGTAAGTCAAGTTCCGGGTCGGACGATTCTTATTCGCTCGGTGGATCAATGTCGGGATCGAGTGAACCGGAAGTGCCGCGGTTAGTTGATGAACGTGAAAAAAAATGCCCGAATTTGCATCACTGGAGCGTAACTATTTTTACTCCAAAATCTATGAGTGATAATTTTGTAAAAATTTTGCTTTGATGATTAATTTTTTTTCCAAAAATATCAATTTTTGTCAAAACTCAAAGAAAAGGTGTAATCAAAATCGCTAGTAGGATGGATTTTTAATAGAGTGCATTTTTTATCGTCCGTACTTGCTCTGGATGAGAACCTTCCACTCTGCCTTGTATACGTGAATGTATAGTGTTTTCTTTTTGTGCAATTAAGATAAGCTCGTTAACGTTTAGATCCTATTAAGCGCACGATGAGGGAATAATTGACGAAAGGAAATTTATTCTTGCGCTATGAATATATTGATGGTATCCAGTTAAGGTTCACCTAGACGTAAAGATATTAATGTAACGTCGGTTTCGCGCAATTCAAGAGGAAACAATTGACGACTATCACACGAGAAACTTAAAATATATTCTTTAACGTTACGCCACATTATTTCACGGTGTCATCGTCGTGGCACACTTGTAAACGTTTCTAATTACGTACGAGGGCGTCGAAACGTCTGGTGGATATTTTCGTAGCAACATAAAAGAGCCAATCGTTTCATAGAAACGAACCTGTAGTCGTTCCACTCTGTTAACGCAAATTTGTCTTCTCGTAAAGTGCCACCCACGTGGAGGCAATAGCATTCATAAAGTAAATGGAAGGCGGATGAACCCTAAATACGATTATACATGTACACACGTATATAAAATATTCATTTAGTAAATGGACTACAATTCATGTAATTCTTGAATTGAGTGAAATTATGAAAAACTTCAAAAATAATTTTTCGTCTATCTATATCTATAGTGCGTCGACTATTTGTCACCTTTTGGATAAGAAAATGCAATGGGCAAGCCTACGCGGTATAAGTATATAAGCATTAGAAGACTTAAATTTATTCCTGTATAGAGGTACGGTGATGCCGATCCAATTTAGTGGGTCCAAACACAGGTAACGGGCCGTAGGGCCCCGATAGGATCTCCTAATGTATTCGGCCTGGCTGGACGTATTCCTCTCGGGTTCGAATTCCAGCCACAGCCCTGAGCATCTCGAAACGATAAGCTCGGTAGTCCCGAACCACCAGCACTTGGTGAAGCGAACCTTTCGAATGCCAGTTTAACCGGGAGATAGATACACATCGAATGAGGCCCAAGAAGATTTCACGTAAGGCCCTTCCGGTCAGGATCAAAGTCTGATACTCCGTACAAGTCCCTCCGTCTCCGGATATATGAATATCTTTTCAAAGTTAATTCAACGATTAATTAATCATATATAATTGGTCAGAGGCTTGTCTATGAGACAGAATTTATGTAACGGGCGTGTCAAGCGAGCAATACATCGTCCATTAATACTGTCAAGAATGGGACCGGTGCGTAAGGCCCTGTGAAACTTGAAAAAAAAAAACCCGCGTATCCTTGGATCGACGAGTTCGAGGTTTTATGCTTGGCGCAGTTTACGACGGGGCCGCATATAATTATGGGCCTCATACGCCGCGGTGGTCCCTTGATTTGTCGGTAAGATAAAGCGAGTGAAAAGGGAAATCTTTGTGCCAGATCGGGGGGCCCCTAGCACAATTCGGGACTTGTCCATTGACTCGATCGAGAATTTTAATGTGGTTAAGGTAGATACGCATGTATATATCTGCCTCTATATAAATATACACACTTATACGGTAGAAGTAAAAGTCATTCATCCGCGCAGCATCTTCTCTTCTCACGGTGAAAGAGCAGTGATAAAAAAAATGTCCCTTTAAACAAGAGCATTCGCGACATAACAACGTAAAACAGACTAAAAGGAGGAAGTCGTAAGGCAAAAACAGTCCCAAACAGTAAGTAAAACCGGTAGCGGTCTTGGTGCGTGTTTCGAGTTGTGTTTCAACATTGATTCTTCCTTTTCACCGTGTTTGGACAGCTCGAGCGCCGTAGCGGGGCTTAAGCTCTGTTCTCACGCCTACGAACGATTGTCCCTCGCTTTAGCGCTAACGACGCTCTTTACTACTGTGTAAAGATAAGCCCTTATTGCTCCCTGCCGGAATGAAGGATTTAACGTGCATCTGCACCAGGACTATACGTAATCCGTACAGCTGGTATACCGACAATTTCATTGAGTACCTTAAAGCTTCGTTCACATCTTCGCTCGTAATAAACGACAAATTTTTAACGATATACACATACGTCACCTGATATCCCAATACAAAGTTACGCAAGGACATCGAGATACCGTTTCTTCCTACGAATAGTATTACAGGTGAAAATCTCCGGCTACGGACCTATTTTACGCGTCACGGACATTTAAGGGTCCGAATTCCGCCCCGATGTCCTGGCAAGATTACGCGGCGAGTAGCCGTGTAAACGAGGCGCTCACGAATCTTTCAGTGTCCCACGGAGGCTGGGCACTCGTTCGTGGATGGATGGAATTCTTAGCCAAAGGAGATTTAAACGATTTTTGAAAGAACAAAGAGCCTCCTATGGACAGTGGATAGGTGGGAGCAGCGGGCGAGAGAAAGACAAAGACTAAGGACAGAGGAGGCGACTTGATCCTCGAGGACAGGACTCGCTACGAGACTTTCCCCTGAAAGCAGCTTCGAGTTAAAAGCTAAGCTCGGCTCGGCGTGTCACTCTTGGACGAATGGAAGAGGGATTAGGGATCAGTCGACGTCTCCACTTCGACGAGGGAAAAGGGCGAATCTTTTAAAGGAATTTACTCGCTTTACGCACAAGCCGTATATTTCACGTGAATTTTTTAGCATCGAGTAATTCGATAAAAGGAAATTTACATATTTAGGGTATTTACTTTTTTTTATTTTTATTTTTTTAATAACATCAATACTTTCAATAGATTATTTGAAATTAAATTTTTATTCGACGTATTAATTCAATGTTTTATCGAACGATCGGGTCATCGTATTGTTCAATAGGACTATGCTTGTAGTCGGGTAAGATTATGTTTCCTATGCTGTAGTATACCTGGTAGAGAAGCAGAAGCTAATCGTAATCCTATTAGTCCCATAAATTCGAATAAATAATGGCGGACGAAGGTAGCTCGATGAAAGGGTGCACGATCTGAGAATGACGTTAAGATTTTTCTAATGCTACGAGCGAGAAATAATTGAATGAGAATGAAGATGGGCGACCGTGTATACTCGTGACGTGTTTCTTACTAAACGTTATTTTAACATATTCATGCCTGTTTCCTAATCCTGGTATTATTCATATTTGATCGACGCTAAGCTTCTTTCTAGTGGAAACTTCTTCTTTCCGTTCTCGTGGAATAGTTCAACCGGGAACGACGAAACGTCTTAATCTTGCCGAGTAGAGGACTTTTTTTCTTCGTCCACGCGATAAAAAATAATAAAGATCCTACACAGTGCGGTATTGAAATTCCTTACTAATGCATATTAAACTTACTTCTTTTTCGCGTGTGTTATCCAATCGTATTTTTATTATGCTATCACAGCCGTCTGTAGTTTATCAATATCGCATCTGGTCCATGCGTACGGCGCACCTGTACGACTCGCGTAATCCCAACTACGGTAATCCTGGATTTGGAAATGTATACACGGAAAATATTTCAGGGAAATGGGCAAACTTTTACAATTTAGAAAGTTCATAGTGATCCTTGCGATTACTGTGAAGACGATAACCCACGTTTGCTCGTTTTGTGGAACATATTGCTAGCGGATATATAGGTATACAGACACTGAATTTTATTCCAATAAAATAATCCTAACGAAAATTAACAAAAAAAAAGGAAAAATCGTCAATCAAAAACTCCATCTAATTAATGAAGATAAATGGAAAAGTTGAGTAATTAATCAATCGTAAGAATTCGTGCCAAAGTAAAGAACAAAAACTTTAACAGAGCCGGTACTTTTCGGTTGGGTCAAAGGATGACAAGGCATTCCGTCTGGAAGGACCTCGGTTACGTTTACTGCCAATGCTCTAATTACCGGCAATTACGGCTGCCTAATCAATTAGCTAACGCAATCTCCTTGGATACCAGTAGCTAGTATGGTGGTTCACAGTAATTGCGCCGTGGAACGTACCGCGCATGCGTCAATCATCTTCGAACAGGATATCGTCTTGCATCGTGTATTTTCAATATCCTCCGAGTTCCGGTCCAGGAAAAAAAAGGCGAATTTCAAAATTCCAAGCGAAACGGTCATTGTGTACCAACCCTGAAGTAGCTGTCATAGCCTAACACGATCGTTGAGCAAGATCAGCAAGGATCCATTGATCCAGCAAGAAAAATATTTAGCTTGTACATTTTGGCAGCCCTGGGGCCAGCCTGAATCCTTTATACGAAGCCGACAGCTCGGGACTTTAAAGGGCCCCATATAAAGGTATAATTCCCATTTTTATGGGACTGAGGTTACGGGCAAGAGCATCACGGGAAAAATATTTTGTTTAAACAGGATCGCGGTACGTTAATCCTCTTTACTCTAGGATGAAAAAATTTCAGGAATTCGAGGACCGCCTAGAATTACTGGGCCTTAAGGCCCCCTTTGATAGTCATAAGTGAAGCATCAAACGCGGAAGCCTCTTTTCCTGCGGTACAGTCATCTCGAGACTTTAGTCTAAGAGCGTCTTCTCATCGTTTCCTTTTCTCCATCTGACCCCTTTCGTCTGAATCGCGTGGGAATTTCAATACGGCGACAGGACCCACGTCTTCATCGACATTTTACAGCATACAATATCCCACGAAGCTGTTTCGCGAAAGTACTAATAAATATGAACCAATTACGTTCGTGCATTGTAGTCGCTCGCTGGACTGAAGTGCGATGTGGAGTGATAAATCGATAGGAGGCCATTAATTATTGGAGATTGGCTGAAGCTAGTGAACCCTCGTAAGCACAGAAATAAATCCACGTGATTATATATCCTGAATAACGAATAGGTGTCCTAAAGTAAAAATTAAAAAATTACTAACCAACCATACCTATATATAAAATATATATATTATAAAATCCATACTTTTTGTCCACATATTTTCATCCGCTCACTCGTCGCTGCGATTAAGTCAGGCTCTTCTTCACGTGGTATATAAAGGGACGAGGGGCACGTCGTTACCCAGTAAATAATTGGTAAGACGAGACAAGAGCAAGTCAGGCCTTTATACCGCAATTTGATTTGCAATTATCTCAAGGAAGAATTACAGGACCGCCTATGCGCCGTGGCTAACCGATCGGAAGCACGTAGCACGCCGATCTACGTGCGCGTGCGAAACGATTACGCGAATACGTGAACGAGCGCCGGTAGTTGATTACGTGAGTTTACGATGATCTCTGGGCGCAGCAGCATTTAATAAGCAATAGCATGGAAGCCTAGGAGGAATTAATGAGAAATTTTAAGGAGTAGCGGAAGGGTCAATAAAATTAATAATAAATTAATAACCGCAATAACCGATCCATGGATCATGGATCGTCTTAGATTGCATTCGAAGTGCAATGATTTTGCAAGCACTTGCATATATACCTATCTCCCTCGTGTATTGCACTTATCGAGCTCCATCGGCCCACGTGAGTTTGCATTGCGAAAGTTCAGCCCGTGTATCCGGCCCACCGTCGGACGTTGGGCCCGTTCGGTTCGCGCGTACCTTGTCCCAAGGGAACACGAGGTCCCATTGTTCTGTTGCGATGCCCGATCCACGTCTCTGACAAAACGATTCAGACTTTAGATCTACCGATCTATACCTTTAATGTCAGGTACGGCGTCTCTTCTGCCTTGTAATTTTTATGGATCGACCATCTCCAGATATCATCGGAAAGTGCATACATGCCGGTATGACGTAAGAGTCGAATACGAGTCGCACGCAAGAATCCGATACTACGACCTGCAGGTCACTTTTTTGTTGCGTCTCTCGATACTGCGATTTTTCAAAAAAACCCATTCCGTTAGCGAAATCCCATGGATATCGGAAAATTTGTATTTTCAATATCGAAATCTACCACGTGGCCTCGCGCAGTCTTGAATAACCGTGAGCCAATGGATGCGATCCATTGTTCCCTCGGATGTTAGATGCATATTGCTGGATTTCGTGCGATACATTCGAACATTATATATTCAAGTGCTTTTGTCTGTCCCGTTCAAGGGGTTCATAGATTTATGAAATTTCTCAAGGATTCGCCGTGCACTATGCTCCACGTACTCTTGCAATATAGGTATATCCGGCACGTGCCATTATTCTCGTACTATATATATTTTTCACTGTGTTACTGTATCGTCGGGAAGTACAGATATTGAATAATATATCGAAATACATAGCGGGTGACGTAATTACACAGGTACGTAAGCTACGAAAATCCTATACTGGGACGAGGAACGGGTAAGGGTCGGAAGGATTATTTGCAAGCGCCGAAACAAAGGATACGGTGCTCCGTACTGTTCCACGGGAGAGAGAGAGAGAGAGAGTGGTTAGGGCAGATAAAAGAAGAGCGATTGAGAGAGAAAAATTTTTTTTCACTTCAGGATCGGTCCAATCGACGATGCTTTTGTTCGAACGCCGATCGGGATACGTTCGGAAATAAAGAATGAAAATAGCCGAATACGAATAGCAGTCCCGCGCACAGTGAATAGAGGCATTACTTTATTGACGATGGGAAATTGAAAATTGAAAATTGAAAATGGACCGTGTGTCGCCCGGGTGTGTATATAGGAAAGTGGGTCAAACTGGCGACTATTCCGTATACTTTCGTCTGTGAAACTTTATACTACAATACGAGTCAATAACGATTCGTATTTACGCTTTGTGCTTTTTTTTTTAATTAATTTCTATTCTTTATTAATCCCATTTTTTCTATCTCAGTGGCATTTTGAGTGGCGAGTATCCGTTCGATAATTGCCTCATGGATCGTCATCCGGAAACGATCTTCCTTCTATACTGTACATATCTACATGTATACTCTATATATTCTATGACTCCACAGTGAATGCGCTCTCACATCGCACGAGAGTCAGCCATCATCATTAGTCCCGCTCTCTCGGACGGTAATCACAATCGTTCTTACGAACACTTAAATTGCCTTAAATTGCTCTCCCTCCTAAGAAAACAACTCACTAGGACGTTTGTCCCCTCCCAACTATTTTTTAAGTCTACGAGATAGAGTAGGTAGAGACCGGGGACACCGGGAGAAAGATGCTCGATGCTTCCAGCATCCGTTCGGATCTTCGTGTCTTCTGGGTCCGTAAGATCTATCAGTTTGGGACTGTGGGAAGATTCTTCATATTTCATACTAATTATTCTAACCTAACCTGAACCTCGGATCCACTTCTATCTCTCTCTCCCCTGTTGTTTTATACCTACTCCCATATGCAAAGCAGCTCATGGAAGTACTTTTTGTCTTTTTAAGTAAAGCTTCAAGAGGTCCCCCCCCTCGGTTACCTCGTGTATCCGGTAACTCATTCCTTCGAGGTATAGCCTGACTTACGGAAGTGCTTTTTAATTTTTCAAGTTTTCATGTATGTATACGTATGAAGTTAGGTTGGGTACATGGCCGTGAGGCTGTACGTATACGTACCTCCTAACGGATGCAGCATTGTCTCGCGTGGGCAGGCGCTAAGGGAGGCTAAGCAGCCAATTAATTTCAAAACGGTTAACGTTTCGAGAAGACGCTAAGTACCGATCCTACGCAATTACTAAGGAACCGGCGTTTCGGACGGTGCTAAGAGATTTATAGGTGTACATGGTCGCCGGGTGGGCGTTCTACTCGAAAATTTGACTCTCGACGCTTTTAAAAAGTTAAGACCTCGCCGGCATCATAATCCGTACCGCTTGAGCGTAAATCAAAACTCCTTGGGATCTCTAATGCCTCACGGAATCTTCCTTCGTGTCTTTTACCACGAACGTTATAGATATAGGTGTCCTACCTATCCCGCGTCCTAGGATCCCGAAACTACCCGGACGGCCTAGGCTCCTTTCGTGCTGGAATCTAAGACCCTCGTAATACGAAAATTCCCTAGGCTGTCCGGGGATCTTGGAATTCGTTGCTTTTTCACTGATCCGACGTAACACGCGATTCTTAGCGTCGTGTACAGTTACCTTTGGAAATAACATAGAAACAGTGTACAAGGTTTTGGTATCATGAAAAATTTATGAAATACTAGAATAAATTGGATCGTCGAATCAGGGTTGATAGGTAAAAAAAATTGTGTGCTAGGGCATCGCTTAATCCTGTCAAGATTATCGCGACCTTCGTGTGTGGCTACAAGTATTACAAGTCCATCTTAGAAT
Source organism: Trachelus iudaicus (assembly GCA_030142595.1). Classification (NCBI taxonomy): domain Eukaryota; kingdom Metazoa; phylum Arthropoda; class Insecta; order Hymenoptera; family Cephidae; genus Trachelus; species Trachelus iudaicus. Next base: position 234,138 of record JARQTH010000252.1, read on the forward strand.
TTTAATTAAGGAAATTAGGCGTGGCGTTATGGGCCTTAAATTTCTATAAATACGAAAAGAGATCCGCTTTACCACAGTCTTTACAAGACACTAATTGTCTTTACGATCGCTCCACCCTAAAGATCTCTCCGTGAGGCATACCGTAAAGAACCACGTGGTTACCAAGGTGCCAGGTATAGATATAAAGACGCGCATACAACCAAACCTCGGAATACAATAACCAAAGACAACTTGTACCTGGGTAGAAGAAAAAGCACGATAAATTTTTCAAGTAACTGTACCGTCGTACCTTAAGAAATTAGACGCATGCCTGGCTAGTGATAATATTATTAAAATTGAAGACGTCCGCCCTTACTTCGATAATTTATCATCCAAAAGACCATGGACCAGTATCTTCAGGACCGGCGTGCGTCGCGTGAATAAAAAGGGCGGATAAAAAAAATAACACAGTCGTACATTAAAAAAAAAAAAGAGTTACAGAAAAATAAATGAACCTACGCCCAGTTCAGAATCATAATCTAATTTAGTCTCATGCGAATTACAAACGTCGACCCCAGCGCGCATCCCCTCCGTCGGTCATCTCTCCGGAGGATGCTGAATGCGAAACTTTTCAATGGAACCTTTCGCCACAATGGAGGACTGCTTTTATATTTATCGGACTCGCCACCATTCAGAGCCTTTGCTTTCGCGTTATGCGCACTTCATTGATATATAGCCAAAGCGCCGGGACGTCGGGACGCCCGTCTGATTTTTGGCGTACCAACACTGGCAATTATGGCCAGTAACGAATGGAGCAGTCTATGACGATTGTCAAATTTATGCTCGAAATTGTCCTATTCATTATAATTATCGGGTATACCGTGTACATGTATGTATATATGTATATATGGATATGCAATTTCGGGTAACTTGATCGATGCGTACGTACCGACATGACAGATGTCATTGGGCAGTACTGCACGTCACTCGATGACAGACGGGTAGAGTAACGCTTACAATATTATCCCGGCGGATGACAATGTACTCAAGACTTGACCATTGTCCTCGGGTGATGATTCTATGCGCATGTCATTGTCAACTGTCGTCACTGTTGTCACTATTGTCATCGCTGTCTACGCATCGGCAAATGATCATCTGTGCCCACGTAGAGAAATGGGAGCCCATGGAAACGGAATATATAGTATATCCACCTACGCGAACAAGTCAACTTTTATCAGAGACGGTACAAAGACTTCCAAGACGGAAATACGCTCCGCGAGAATCGTTCGGGATATAAGGGAAAGACTCGTAACGTTCTTCCACAAGGAAGTGGAGTCTCCGTGAGATTGGATGCTGTAGAAGGATTTCATAGTACATGAAATAAGAGTAACTTCGAGTACTTCGCGTCTACATCGTATGTAGGGTCTGTTTTCTATGGGAATAAAGAATTTTTTTTTAAACGAATCACAGAAACCATGTTTTACGTGAAACTTCAGTATCGTAGGAACATGCATTTTTTATATTTATTGAATAATAATTTTTTTAGGAATATAAGTTTTTTTACTCACATAGTAGCGTTTTTTACAGTGCAAGTGCAACGACAAGATACCGTGATCATCAATGAGAATGCATCCTAACGTTGATGCACTGACGCAGCATCTTCGTAAATAAAGGCGTCTGGAAGGTGCAGTCGTATATGCAGGCGGAGGTGGGTGACAGTAAACCTCAACATAGACGCCGGACACCGAGAGCGAAGCAAGGCTAACTCGCGTGTGCGTTCCTCATCTGCATAGAAACAAGCCCCGCAGCACAATGGATCCCTTCGTTCCCGTTGCAGCGGTGCAACGATGCAACAAGATGCAACCGTGTATCCATGGACCAATGGGTACAGAGAGAGATCTACTACTTCTGTACGCCTCGATGACCCTTTCATACGCGATACAAGAAACACGGCATTGAGCTCCTTTGTATCTCGCGAAACTATTATCTGTCGGAAACTAATCCGTTATCTGGATAGCACCATCGAGATAACAGATAACCAGAATTCCATCCTCCTATACCTATTCATTGCAGCCATATAATTTACCGTGTGCAAAGTGCACGTATATGGACGAATTAATTACTATAAATTAACCATCAAGCGCTAGAGGCTGACGAATGAATTGAAAATTATTTTTCGTATTCGTATCGTGAATGATAAATAATATATCCAACTTTTTTCCATCTTATATATAAACAATTTAATATCCTTCTTACTTAGCCTAATTTCACCCTCGTTGCCCGTAATGACTGCGTGTATCGCGTATACAAAGATTACTTGTGAGCATTAAGCTATAGTCAAACAGGTAGGTATAACCCGTATTATATGTAATGCATGCACTATACGTATATACTTATAAACCCACGCGTTCTCCTGGCAATGTTAAACCGCGATTATCCACGTTCCTAGGAGATTTCGCTGGGTGAGGAGATCGACCGTGGGAAGAGCGTGACTCGAAGATCGATCGGTCAGTAACGAGGTAAGGAGTCCATGTAGCCCAGGATTTGGCTTTACGTCGTTATGCCATTATGGACTACAAGTCTGAACGGCGGTTCTGCTTGGCTGATAGGATCGGGTGTCCATCATTCGGGAGACATAACACGCGCGCTTAATAAAGTCCAAGAGGTTCTCTTAGGGGATGGAGAATCTTCGTTGTAGATGCTGTCCTGATATACATCTAATGTGCATACATCGAGTTCGGTGTACCGTAACGCGCACGAATATTAACAGGGACGCACGCAGCTATGAAGTTAATAGGAAATAAGGTAAACAAAAAAGTCGAGTTAAAGTCGGAAAGAAGTCTGACTCGTGGTACGGGAAACTATGGTGCCAGAAGTAAAACTTCATCGTTTATTACGGCAACGTCGCAAAATATGGCGGAACGGCTTGTGCCACTCGTTTTGGTAATTAATCGGAAAAGTTGGATCGTAAACAAGGCGCCGTCCATTAAGAGCCCATTCGTTACACCGGAAGTGAGTAGAGGCAAGGTGAAGCGGGAGGTAAGGACTAATAGGAGCTGCGCAACTACTATCAGTACTGTGTACTATTATTATCTCGTCTCAAGATGGATGGTAGGGGGGGGGGGCGACAATAAGATGAGAGAAAGATGCTGATTGAGATGAAAAGGTAAAGCATATATATGCGTGTGTATATATATATACACAGTATAGAAAACCGGCTGAGAGTCGGGTCTGAAAAGTTTCAATAATTCTTCGGAATAACTTTGAAGGATAGACGCCGGACCCCGGCTGAAGTTTCCATGAAACTTTTCTCCCTGTCTTTCTATCCCGCTACTGCGTCTTTCGTTTCCCCGAGAATAGCCCGTCGAGAGTCGTTGGTCCAGGGTCCATCCGTGGCGGCGGATACGGAACGTCGAGGAACGAGATGGAAGATGGAAAGTTTCAGCTGTTGTCCTCGGACGCTATATGCGTCGATTCTTATCTTTTATGCATTATCAGTAGCCCGGTTCCCTCGCTCCTCGTGCTGCATAACCTTATACGTATATTTTGGATTCAATATTATGCTAATGCGTCACACCGTATCTCTCTGGTGAGAACTCGAAAAAGCAATGGTGCGCAGCTGAATGTAACGTCCAAGTGTTTTTTATAGTATTACGAACAAAACAAGAAAAAACTACCTTTCGCAGACATATGATTGAATTTAATTTTTCATAGGGATCGATATTGTTGTTGTGAACGAAAATAATGAAAAAGAAACAATTTTAATCAATATACTGATCCATAGGGGGTGGATTGGTAACGCTTACGCATCTGCATGGAATTGAAATAGAAGAATGTGTGCATATACATATACACTCCTATATATATATATATATATATATATATATATAGGATATACACGTTATTATGCATTGGCTAGTCGGCCGGTCGAGCCTGGTACGGACAGCCCACTTTTAATCACTATATTCAGGCGGATTGCGCTAAACGGAACGGAACGAGAGACACGAGACGAGAGAGAGCGAGAGAGAGAAGGAATTGGTTAGGGGTAGAAGTAGTGGTAGTACCACGAGTGGAAACAAGGGTTGAATGGCGCCATGGGGGGCTGCTCAGGGTGCCTGAACATACCTATAGGTAACTTACCTACGGTACAGAGAATGCCTTGTGCAAAAAAAATAGAGAGTAAAAAATAAAATGGAACAATTGAAACTGGGCGCGGCCCCTGTACACACATTTATATATGTATATATATATATATATATATATATATTCAGGCATGCATGGGATTCTCTCTACTGCTTTTTCACATATGAATCTCTACACAGTTTGCACATTTTTATTCACACACGTGTTATGACAAGTTGGTAGTTATGATTATATATATACTACAGCAAAGGAGAAATTCACCTCGGACAGTTGGCAAACGTTAGGAAATATTCGCCAATTTTCGCAAGCACGATAAGTACTCCGCGAACTTGCGATTATCGATAAGCGATCGTACGTCCTCAATCTAATAGATACGTGTACCCAGTGTATCCAATGGGGATTGTGACGTAACTAGAAATTTCATTGGTTTCCATTAAGCCATCTAGCCAGTAAATCCAAGGGATACAGAAGGAAATTACAAATGGCAATGATATCCCATTATATCATATACCTATAGCATCTGCATAGTAGAGATTTGCGAATAAATTTCGAAGCATTGCATGTCTCAACATTCTCCTATTACTTCGAATATCGATATACGCATATATATGTATATATATAGCCCATAATTCACATACAGTCATTATATCGCAGCTGGCGATATATGTATAGTCACATGCCTTTTAGTTTTCAGAAGATCAAACAACGCCCACGAAAGCATGCAGTGCGCCACGTACGTAAAAAAGTGCGTAGAGAAATATTACGTATCTGACGTAGGTACACGCTATATCTATATCTATATATCTCTCGATAACCCCACGTGTTCATGCTCATATATACAGAAACGTATACAAACCAAGTGCAAGGGAGTCTTTGAAAACAAATTCATATTTCAGCGCGAAATGGCGAATGCGGTTCGATGCATTCCCTCGAGAAGGAAGTACGGAGACAGGGTTTTGTGGAGATAAAAGTGAAATATAGGGAAAAGAAAAAAAAAGTAAAAGCACGCAAAAAAGCAGCGTTGTTAAAAAAGAAAATAAGTACAGAAAATCGAAGGAACATTTGATAGCGAAATATATATATGTATATACACACACGCATATAACATTGATAAATAAATTTATCCCAGGAACAAATGTTGATGACACTATAGGTATACTGCGCACGTTGCATTTAATCTGTATACTCGTTGCGAATGACTTGCCGTCAAAAGAAAATATTTCACGTATGCCGAAGCCGAATGACGTTTGCTGTCTAAACGGAACAGGATTGACAGGGACGTGTACATTAAAACTACCCGATATACCGGGATCAACCCTTTAACCGTCGGCTCTTGGGAAACAGACCTTGCGATTCGTATATGTGCTTCCGTCATTATCTTTGCACACGTCCAGACCGTTATTGCGATAGCGAACTACGTCAATATTGGTTCAAAGGGTTTCGACGTGATTGTCTATCGTATGCGTAGGTACATTATGTTTCTATGCAGCTTTCATGTCCAGCGACTTGGCTGAGCGCCCTGCCACACTCCATCAAGCCGCGTTTACAGTGCGCGAATTCCGATCAAGAAATGCCATATACAGAATCCCATTGTTTGGATGGATGGAGAATTTTTTGTATAAATAAACACATATATACGTACTAAATTTTAAAAAGACAATTTAATCTTACTTAAAAAAATTATTTAACAATTATTTTTATCGATCGCACCATCGAAAATGCCAAATCGTCCGCGTCATGTTTACTCTGTATATCTATACTCAATTTACGTTATCCTGTTGACGTACGACTTTGATATTACGGAATATCCCAGGACTCTAACTCAAACAAAGGGTGGAATCTCGATTGGCGTGACGTAGAGTAGTCGGCTATGTTTATAGACAGTAAACACCCTTTTATTTATATGATTTCCTAGAGTTCCTATCCCCTTTCTCTTATAAATACACACCCCACCACTTCTACGTGAAATCTCCCCATAGAGAACCCATCGATACTCCCGTCTGTCATAGCGAGACTTACGAACGATTTTCTATGCTTTTCGTACCAGCTATATCTATATATACACTACGAAACATACGGAGCATATACAAAGTGCAGCGACGCTTAAAATGAGTTTCTACTTCTGAAAGCTCATAACGGATAGACGTAATCTAAGCGCAGGAGGACCTAATCGATCGTTACACGTCAAAGTGCATGTACGATGCGAGAATTAGAAACCAAATGGCTACGGAGCAAGGGAGTCTATTTCGAAATTATTTCTCGTATCGAGTAACGAATTTACACTCGTGTACCTCAATACGTTTATTTGAACGCCGGGCCTTTGTCTCTACGAGGCTACGAGGCTTCTGCTACCGACTGCATATAAGACTGTTTGCTTGTCCTGTACTCAACGACAACCTCTGCGACGGGACACGTACGACATAACTGTCGGCACCTGGTGCATAAACACGTAGTGCATACCTATAAACGCTCCGGTCGGCTGCACCGGTTCCTCTCACCTCACCCTGTCCTTTCAACGTGTATGTATTTTCAAGATATTCTTATCTCACTCAATCTTGCTTTCGAGACTCTCTCACTGTCTCTCTCGATTAACGATACTTTCCCAATCCTATTTTGCAGCGCAGTAGCGGTACTTTGAAATTCCGCAATTTTCACTTTTTTTGTTTTCTTACTTCCATCTCCTGCGGCACTTACGCGCTACCGAACTCTACTGAGATTATGGTGGTGGTGACGCATATTGATAGAGAAGCTGTAGGAGTGTGCTAGTTGTGGGTATCGGCTACTTAAAGAGAGCTAGCATAAATTGTAGGAGACTTTGGCGAGACTTTGCACTATTACTTTGAAGTCAATGGCGTGATAGTAGAGTGAAGAATGAAGTAGCTTGCAACTCAATATGCAAGTGAATATATGAAAGAAGGAGTGTATTGTTCTCAGTGTGTATACAATGTATTGTGTATTAAATTGAAATGTTTTTTTTTAACATGCAGATTTTCACATTTATATTTTAAACATATTTGAACAATTTTTGCTGTTGTAAGGAAAAATAATGGGTATGTAATTTCACGAGTTTCTCAGATGCAATTTTTTTTGGATAACGAAAATTTGCATAAGATATTTAAGGAGAGCCAGAGAGACGGGAGTGGGGCAGCGTTTTTCTTTAAAAGATTACCGAAGTTATGCGCGAATAAGGCGGATGACATTGCGCATGCGCTTTCTGGTGGGAATCGATATTTTGAATTTCTAGGACAATTTTTTTATTTTCTTTTTAAATCAATTCTCCCGAATGATTCTGTCCGATGCACGTATCGTTCTCGTTGGGAATACAAATACGAATAGAGACAAAAGAGAGAGAGAGAGAGAGAGAGAGAGAGAGAGTGAGAGAGAGAGAGAGAGAGAGAGAGAGAGAGAGAAATAGGAAAACAAGCGAGTATCGGCAAGGCAATAAATTCATTAGCGAGTATTAGTTTTAATTAAAATTTTCACGAGAGTCACTGTCGCATTGCATTGTTAATGCTTTTTTTTTTAACAAATGAATTATGCCCGATGCTCACGTACGAGTGAAAAAGTTTGTTATTTAATTAAAAATCTGCCATTCGCTCGTGTCGCTGCGTCGTCCCGCTTGACAGACACTCCGGGATTCTCGTCATCGAACTTTATTGCATATGAAATACTATTTAGCCGGAGGCTATATATACCATCGATAATGAAAATTTCAAAGTTCAAGAAATTCAAAAAAAATCTAAAGTAAAAATTTGTCATCCATTTTAAAATTGCTGAAAATAATTTTACAATAATTAACCACACCAATACCTTCGTATGGTGCATCGAGAAATATGCTTTTAATCTGACAGGTAAAGTATTAAGAATAATTAAATTTATCGAGTACCTCTTTGGATGTTTTAAATATAATTAATAATAAGTAGTTACATTACCAAGATGAATATTCCCTTAGACATATATGTATATATGTATATATATTCGTTATAAATATATCAGATCGTTATCTCAACCTCCACGTCATTTATATATCAATCTCATTACCCAGAATAGGTATATCATTAAGGATGAAATGATGGAAATAAAAAAAAAAGTAATAAAAAAATCCGAACGAGGTAGCAGGTATCGGTTACAAGGAATGCACGACGGAAGTCATCCCAGTTCATTAGTATTGACTAATACACTGAAGTAGGTACCCACTTGGTACTTGTTAACTTGAAATGCCATTCCGAATAATTGGGTCGGTGGGAAAGGTCAAGTTACGGAATTGCAGTGAGATGGCATGAGATAAGTGGACCATTTCGTGCAAGTATCGTAAAAAAAACCGTATAATAAATCCCAATAGTTTTTAAGTGCCCCGATATAACTTTCGACATTAGATTACGGAGTAAAATCAATAATAATATTAAAAAAGTTAAAGTACCCAAAGTACGGATATTCGATACGCCAGTGTCGATATGATTAATCAAACTGGTTACAAAGATGGTTAACTTGTGTATTTTAGAAAAAAAGAAAATAAAAAAATTTTTAATTTACCGATTTAACGTCTCCCGACTGAACGAGAACATTTTTCAACGATTCCTCGTCGCATTCCTGACGTCATTCATCGTTCTCGTTGACTCTCGCTGAAGTAAAATTAAATTTCAATCTGGTGACAGCCCCGCTGACACTGCAGGGAGCAACTATCCCTCCACTCCCTGTGTCTGTGACTCGAATATCTAAATACCACAGTTAATTGGGTTTCAATTTTCGAAATAACGCCGATGACTTCCATCCACTCCCCAGACTTACGACGTCATACAGAGTCTATTTTTAAATTGAACGCATACGTGCTCCAGTACGTCTTTATACTTCTTATATGAGACGTTAAATACGTGTGGAAATAAATATTAAAATCTTTTAAATATAAAAAAAATCAATTCAAACTGACGTCACTGGACAGAACGAACTCCTCATGCAATATATAATTGTGAAAAAAGAAATCCCACGCAGCAAAAATATACCGCATTGTTATTAAAGAAGTCGATGCTCCGAGATAGCAAGATAACACAATCTGTTACAGGCACGGATAAGGGGCCAGGAGGGTAAAGTGAAAGGGAAAACGTATCCAAGGGTCTTTGGCTATTACAGCGAGCGAGACACCCGAGCAGACTCACCGTCATCGGTGGGCGGGACGGTTGAATGAAAGAAAAAGACAAAGAGAGGAAAAAGTAATAGAAGTAAAAGTAAAAGAATAAAAGGAAAAAAAGTGAATAAGAGCCAAGGAAATAAACAGTGAAAACAATATCGAGTACTCCCTTGCTCTTTTTGTCTTCTCTCACTCGGCCGCCCTTTTCATTTCCATCGACTAGCAGCGCCACGTTCGGACGCAATTGCAAACTATACAGTAGCTACTCCAGCTACTTATATTTCGTATCGTATCGCTTTGCCCGATATTCCCGAGACTTACAGTACCGACACATGCTCGTTCTCACCCCTTATTGCGAGAAGCACTCCCGTGCTACCGATATTGCTGCCGAGTGGCCCTCACTCACCCTTACAAGCCTTTAGACCACCCTCATATATATATGTACCGCTCGAGATATTACACGGATATAATATTTATGAGCCACGCGAAAACATATAGAGCAAATGGCCCCAAAATACCTTGAAAGAGTAGCAATGGAAACACGGCCTTAAGATATCGGATCTCTACTGGTAACGAATTCCTTTTTTCTTTTTCCTAATATTAGCAAGTGTCAAGAAAACGCCAGCATCTTAGCTCCTATCTCGCCCTCTGCAAACTTTTCCTGCTTCCTGAAGTCGCCATGCAAGGAAACCATAAGCTGGTATACCTTAGCCTGCCCTGTATACCTGTATATATTTACAGGGATATTTATATATCTATATACACTTAAATCCCTACCACGTCAAGAACTCGTTCATTCTTCACTCGACGTTTAATCGTACCTTCGTCACACTTGCAACCTCGTTATGCTACTGGACTGTAGTTGGTTATGGTAGACTGCAATGCGCCGTGCACAGGGTGCAGTTGCATCGCTGTTGCTACTAATTCGAAAGGTCAACGTTCACGCTAGATTCCGACCAATTTGTTGGTTTGGTATAGGAACGATACTTGAAGTTGAATTTAAATTGTATGAGTGATGCTTAGTGCTAGAGATATGTTTTACATGTGGTCTTACTCTTTAGTTTTACGCGTCAAGCAAATTAACGTGTTTCGCTGAAGTTAACGATTGCAATTTTGTCTTTGACTTGCGTTCATTAGGAACTCTGAGCTGTATCGGGTTATTTATTCTTAATGGTAATTACTGGCTTTGATTTATTATACGTGGCTGTTATACCTGTATACATTCTTTTGGTGGATTTCAATAGCGAGAAAGAGGCCGGATGGGAAAATTATATTTCTTAATTGGATGTATGCTTATACATAGATGCACTGTCGCTGACAGCTGGGAAATTGTGCCGGTTTGACGTTACTCCTTTTAAAGTTAGTCGGCAGCGTTAAGTTAGTTAGCGTGAAATGTTATGACTGTAGCAAAAGAGTCCGGGAAGTTAAGTTGACGGGGAATACATCGCGTAAGCAGTTGAGAAAGTAGTCGGATATTAATTAGCGTGACAGTGGTGAAAAACGGAGTGGAAAATATCGTTTGGCATAAGGATGATCGTTACGCGACACGGTGGACGAACCTTAAGACCGAAGGATTTTCAAATTTGAAGATTTGGAAGAAAATGTTGTCGACGAGTGATTTGAGAAAAAAGAATTTTTTTTTCGTAGCTGACGTAAGAATTGGCTCTGATTAGAAGATATTTATGAATTTTTTTTGGATCTAAGAATTTATTTCTCTCTGATATGAATTTATGGTAATTGGTATCGTTTATTGTTATTTTTTAAACGGTCCTGGGATGAACGGGAATGGAACAAAGAACCATGAAGGATAATTAGGAATAATGAAGGACAACTAAGTATAATGGGGGTTATGAAGGGGCAATAAATGGACAATGAATTATACCTGAACCGTAACTCTTATCATAAATAATAACTTTACCCTTGTGAAATTCCTATGTGATTATTAAGGAGGACAATTCGCAGTTTGCGCTATATACGAAAATTCTTTCGAAACGTTTAACCATGCGGGATTTTCTGGGGTATTTCGAGAGGAACGATTCCACGTTCTAACTCAAACTTCCCGCATTCGGAAAGAACAAAAGTTGCGATTGTTCTTGTACGCTGTGGACGTTCCTAACGAGTTCCAGTGGAGTTTTTTTTAAACAAAGAACAAGTCTCCAGTATAGAAGAGCTAGAATAGATTCTTTCTAGTCCAGTACTTCAAAGGTTGAAACTCAATTTAAGAAGTCTGTGTAAAATTGACTTTTGTGCTAAAATACCATAAAGTACACTTTTGTTCAATATTAAATATTTATCGTCACTCGTTGGAATTACGTATATCTTGTAGAAAATTTTTTTTCACAAAGATTAAGATTAATTGACCTTGATCTAATCTTTAAAGGAATTTCTTTTACGACGAAAGTACTGAATATTATACATGGTATAAATCATATGAATGGCCTTTGGTGAGGTGCATAACCGATCGTTTGTCCCTGACCTGTGACCTGAGTAGCTCGTAGATTCGCATCATGACTTGGCGTAGGTACCAGTACTCTTACCACACGTGGAAGCTTGCTTCTAATCGAAAACCGATAGAGTCACGTCGCGTACGATCGTGTAGGGTATGGTCGAGCGACGCCGACGCCGACGTCGACGGACAAGACCTCGATGACCTACACGACCTTTCGCTCTAATTGGAGTGATCTTTGAGAGTGCCGTAAGAAAATTGAGAGCTGGTTGGTTATTAGTGGTTTATTGGTCGATTCCACTTATTGGAAGCTCTAGGTATTGTTAGAAACCTATTTTAGGTATGAAAATCATTCCTTGGATAAAATCGTATGCTAATTTAGGAATTATGACAAATATAATTACCATTCACTTGCTGTCGAGTCAGTGTAATTTTATTGGACCCGCAATAGATGTGACCCGCATACATCGTAAGTGAAATGACAGCATATTTTATTTATAAGATAAATTATTTCTTTTTGGGCTACTTTAATTACATAAATATGGTATATTTAAGTTGTTTAATTTTTCAGGTATTTGACGTGGGACTGTTAGTACTTTTTTGTATTATTTTTGTATTGAACTTTTTTACCTGACTGTATCGGAGATTTTTCTTGGGCGATAAAATATTCTCTTGGATTTTTTTTTATCTCGGCCTATAATGCTAACTCCCATGGCACATGGGAATATTAGAGTGGTACGCACTGGATATTTCGGGGCTTTTGTTTATTGTCGAATACATAAGGGTTGCTCTTTGTTTGTTTCCCTTAAGTCGTATAGAGAGAAATCGAGTGGAACGTCTACCATTCGCTGGATCCAGAGCTTTGACGACGGACAAGGGAAACGTTAGTTTGTACCTTTCTCAGTGATGGATTTTTGACACTTTAACGACACGATGTTTTATTTGCTGTGACAGTTTCGACTGTCAGTAGAAGACAGGCACGATTGAATGATTAGTCGAAATATAAGATTTGAAAGAGATAAGAAGCGAAATAGTCCATTAAATATAAAAATATAAAAATATTTCACAGTTCATAAATCATCTACAAATAAGAATCAACAATTATTTCAATTTCGTGATAATTTTAATAAATCCAAGTAAACCACTGTCAGATGTCAAAAAAAAAAAAACACGAAAAGCATACCAAAAATAATTTAATAACCGAAAAGACCTGCATTTTAATCTAAATTGCAATTTGACGAAATGATAAAATAAAAGTATTTCAGAACAAGAAGATACCTCCAAATTCCCACGTAATTGATATATCAATAATACAATCATCGACAATTAAAAGTTAATAAATATCAATTACCGTAATTGAGATAACTTCCGGTGAAAACAATGAAAACCCACTATTATGGAATTTCACGTAAACCTCACGGAATGCAAACTCAAGCCAAGACCTTAACCACGTGGCCACGAACAAAAGGCAAAGAATTTCAACAACGAGCCTCGAAACCCAAACAATTTACTTGACAAAAGCAAACGTCAGAAAGTGACACATTTACCCACAACCCAATACACTCCTCCCAACGCTAATCAGTTAAATTTAATTATTTCGGAGACTCTAAAGTCAAAACATTTTGTAACCCATCCACAACGATTTTAATTACAAAACAAAAAGTTGAACTCCCATATAAGACCGTAATTCCTAATTCAACAGTTATGAGTAGTACAAGTCAGCATACTAAATTTTTTAAAATATCTCCTTAACCACGTGACCCATCCGGTTAACTCTATACACATACATATCTTTTCTAACATTATTAGTCGCCAACTAGTTCAACCAACTCCTTTTAGCCCCTCCGATATATTGTCACCGGAATCCTATTATCTCTCTGTAGATTTACGAGCTCGAAATGAACGCGGCGAAGCTCACTGGCTTCTTTGAAGACATCGAGCTGACTCTTCGTTCCCGAACAGTCATTCGTCTTGTTGTGGCCCTTGTCACGTTGTCACCATGCAGGTCGCTTATTGATTTTGATCCAGCATGCGTGTCCCAAGTCGTACCTCGAGTATTTATTAATGTACCGGCGACTCCTACCCGCCGGGACATCGAATGGAGCAACTTTATAATACGAAGCTCCCGCCTATCGTAAAACCTATACTCCTTGCGTGGGCTTTGTCTTGGCTTTGTACATTAACAGCCATCTAATTTTTTGTATTCAGCATTTATCCTTGTACGTATTTGGTATCGTTTATAAGTCTTATGCACTTACAGATAGACTGTACGGTACGGCAAAAAGTGTCTAATCGTTATCACTGTTATCAATGGCACCGTTACAAAAATGTGCAACGGGTTGATCATTGCGATATTTAATTTCGAATCAATTCGATCTGACGAATTTTAAAATAAATAGTCATCACCGACAAGCACTGTACATCGACTTACTCCTGGGTTAGGATAATCGAGATAAACGATACTAACTCGATACGACTGAGTGGCCGATGCGTCGCTTCCACTCGTATTCGTAATCGTCGATTAATTGCGACTTAATTGCATCAGCCATTTCGATCGTACGCACTCACTCGACCGAAACCCTCGTTGGCGCTGTCGGTGTCGTCAGCCGCAACTAACAGCGCGTAACGACGGCAAGCCCGCCAATTTCGAAATCCGATAGCGACGTTTTGACAACTATTTTATGGCGCATCTTCAAAGGCGCTAGCTATACTAACGGTTGAGTATGGCAGGAATATCCCGGTGGGCTTTTAATGAAAATCGATGGAAAACCGGTAGAATTTCATTTAGCAACACTCGAGCCCAGAAGTTTGATAAAGGGGCCGTGAGGGGGGGGGGGGGTGCAGAGGGGGAATGGCAGACTCAGCAAAGCTTTGTCGACAATGTTGTATAGTGGATCACAGAAGACATATATATATATATATATACATTTATAACATATAACACACATATATATATACACATTTATAACCAAAATGGCTGATCACAATTCGCGATAATTAATATTACCCCCCCCTCCTCCCTCCCCCCTTTAATACAAATTTCAATATCATTCCAATACGTACGATCGAACCAACGAACACTGTCTGCGTAATGTTTTAAAGACTGAAATATTTAACGCAAAAGATTCCTGATTGGCATAGAATCTCAAAGCGATACACAAACTATTCGATTTTCATCAATTCGCTTCTCAGTTTCTATCAATATCAGCAGTACAGCCTTTAGCAATTGGCAACAGTGGCACAAACGTTTTCATGTACCAAATCAGCGAGTTAACCTCACTAAACACTCGAGTCTGGCAGTCGAATGGGTATACAGACGTATGTTGGTTTTTTTTTTCCCCCAAGCTGAGGGAAGAGAGTTTCAGTCTGACTTCGTGTATAACTAATGCTATGGGCCTTAGGCGTGTAACAGGGGCTCTCATACGTGGATGCAGCTAGCTCATCAGCGGTTGATAAGGCTGTTGATGAAAATTGATCGAAGTGTTGAGAATTAGGACGGAGCAACTTGAATCCTCGGGAGACGAGTGAACGAGATGCATCGGTGGAAACTGTTGCAAATGCACCAGCCTACGTATGCACTTCTCGTTGGGTGTGCTTGGGGAATTCTCAGAAGCTCCAGAAACTCGAGTGGTCTATCCCATATATCATACGTGCTACGGGCGTTCACGTACGAGCATATATTAATGCACGCGTGACAGTTAACCACTTGGAGAAATTTTCATGTTCTCAAGTGGACGTCGGGTCGACATATTTATTTGAACGTCTTAATGGTCCAATAACGTTGTGTATTGTGCCTAATGTCAGAGGCACTGATTAGAAATTGATATTTGATGTCTGTTAGATAAGGGGGAAAAAATATTTTTTTTACATTTGATTTTATTAATTTTGATCGTCGATTCAATTTCTTTTGCCTGATGTATGTTAGGAATTCTTTTTTTTTTAATGACTTTCTTTAACGCTTTCAGGCTAATGCAGATCGCGCGACTCCGGAGTGCGAGTTCGCGAAATATCGCCCGGAGTGGAATTCCTGTAGGCGAGACAGGATTGAAGCCAAAAGGAACGCCGGGATCCGTAGCTTGACGGAATTATTGAAGATGAGTCTGTTTGGACGAAGCAAACTCGTTTTTCCTACAGTCGGAAGAGACTGAGGCTACAGACTCCCTCGAGCGTCTTCCAGCTTGTTCATCCCCTATTTCAACCCTTTCTCTACCTTTTTGTCACTCGCTCAACCAGTCCCCCATACGCCATCTTTTCATTCCATTTCTCAAGTTCCACTCCGAGCTTAGTACCTGGTAGCCCCTACGTGAATATCAATGGCTGAATATTCTTGAATTTTTTTATCATTACCAGCGAATTCGCCTGTGCATAAGAATCAGTCATTTTTATATATAAAAGATAAATGGAGATTATACCATTTTTTTGATTTCTTATCAAATCATCCGGTCTGATAATTTTGATTCGAGGAATATCTTTACTAAGGAATTTTTTCACATTGAAACGAATACTAGGTACTGCTTAAAAGCACTCTAACGTTTTATCATTCGAACACTATACTGTTAGATAAGCGCTTTGTATTTTTATGCATTATTTATTTTTATCTAGTTTTTAACATTATCTTTTATATATATCATGCACGTAGGTTGCTAAAATTTTGCAACGCTCCCGTCCGTAATATCCAAAAACCTTCACTGTCGTCCCATAAAATGTTGCCTGAAAAAAAACGCGCGAATTTTCCGAACCGCGATTAGGGTGGTCGCGACAAAGTATTAAAAAAAAAGACTAAGGCAATTCTCAACAACAGCGTAACGTCCCAGAAATACAAGTCAATTTAAAGTAGCTTTAAAAAAATATTTATAATTGGCGTAAACACGCCCACTCCCTACTGGCTCATCCATTCGGTCCCCCCCTGAAACTTATTAATACGTCAAAGATTGCGCAACGCTTCTCGCAGAGTCGTGGAGCCGCAAGACTTTGGCCACTATTAAAACGAAGTGACGCGCGATCAATCAAAGCCGCGGAAACGACTTGTTATTCCCGAGCTGTAATACCGCGAGGAAAAAAAAAATTTTGTTTCCCCCGCCAACTACAAATTTTCCACAATCGATCAGCAGCGACGCCCTGTGTGGTCTGATAAAAATATCGTCCGCAAGCATTTACCAGCACAAGCAAACCCATAAAGACGTTAGGTAAATTAGCAACTGTCATTTCACCTCCATTATCGATAAATATCTGACATCGTCGTTACAGCCTAAGTACCCAAATGCTACGTCAGCCACTTTGCGCCTATCAGTTTTCACCCGGCGATCCTATCTCGTCTGAAAAGCACCTTGTAATTACCGGAACCCGTAAGGTGTCCTTTCAGCCGATAATTCGGACGAGCTCGGAGACATACCTCGTCTACGTCGCTATATAAATACAGTAGACAACAAAAAAAAAAGCAAACAACTAAAGCGACGCGCGTGCAATTTCACGGAGTCACGCGACCACATGCAATTCCTTGAAAGTGCATAAACCACCCCTTTCTCTCAGCTGTAGAATTTTACGACTGCATACACAGTGTCATTATGTACATTTTTTTTTATGGTTACCATTCTAGTATTTTTCAATGCTTTGCCATTAGGCTGTCTATGACGCCACGTCGAGCCATTACGGGTATATAGTTTACCCGCCCGCTTGTGGTATCGGTAGCAGGAAGAATTGTTCAGTGAAATATTTTATTGGCGTAGAGACAGTCCAGTCACTGTGGAAATAGACGGGTGAGACGAGGAGAAAAAAAGTGAGTGAGAGACAAAAAAGAGACAGAAAGATAATCCCTACAGGATAGACAGGATACCCCTTAAACACTCATGGTCCTCAGCTGCGAGCATTTCTCCACGAGTGAGACTATCGTTCGAAAATAACCCATCGTTCCTCACTAATAGATTCACGAGTGCCCTGCTGAACATTGAACGCCATTGTGTTCACTGTACGATAGCCATAGCTATATCTATAGAGAGACAGGCTAGACACGGCAGACACCATAGCAGTTTCAAGAGAATACTCACATCATGGGATATATAGAGAATTAGTGAGTAAGAGTGAGAGAGAGAGGAGAGTCCGCGATGATAGATGGCCCGCGGCCTCGAGGACCATTAACACCCCACGAAGCGTCGGGACGACGAGGCGTCGAGGAAGAAAGCACCAGAAAGCACCGTCCCACCATAGTCATGCCACTCGATATGGGACGAGCTGCATTGTTTCGTATGGGTAGGAGAAATTTTTTCAAAATGCTCTCTCTTGGCTGATTTTAAAGACGCTTGGGAATTGGTAATTTCTTATATCGGATAGGTATTATTTTATAATGTTATTTATATATATATATATTTTATTACGATCTATCTTGAAAATTAATATCCTTGGGATATACGTTAAGAGAAATTCTTGGGCGGGTGAAAAAGATATGTGTGGACGAGGAGCACGAGGAACCGGAGGAGCAGCCAAGACTGTTTTATCTTGTGCCACAAGGCGATGGTAATAAGGCGCCATTAAAGCGTTTATTATGACAGGTTTTTGAGACTTGCCCACCTCCTTAACCTCCCACGAATAAAAGGGAAAGATATATATATTCGGCGTGGGTCTGCTTCACCTGCTCCTGGTACTCCTTGGCTTCAGTGTTGTACGGTTGGGCTCACTGTCTAACTAGCTGGCTATCGTCAATCTGAGTAGGGTCTTGAGTCTCGAATTTTTGTCGAAGACTGTACCAAATTTTGACGTATGCCTGTACACACGGCTACAGTTCGTTGGATCTGACGGCTTAATTAAGGACGCTGGTAGAGGGGCCTCTCTCCCTTATCCTTACTACCTTATGCGTGTCCTCCTTCCATCTATCTCTGTCTCTCTTTCTCTCACGAAAAGGCACTCTTCCATAATACAATCTTCTCCTCGCTACTTCACTCCGCTCTCTCTCTCTCTCTCTCTCTCTCTCTCTCGTAATTCACCACTACCATTCCTATCTATCTATCTCTCAAATCCTTCCTGTGATTCTCTCCTCCTGCGTATTATACGTATACAGTCGCACCCCTTATATTCAAAACCTAGGATATCCTGACGCGTACGTAGATGAGCTCCTCGGTAGGAGTCTAGGCGCAGTATCTCAACTCGAAACGGGTCCAAATATTTATAGAGTTGGCCTAGGCTATAATTTATAGGCGGGTACTAGGTGTCTGCTTTGAAAACGGGAGTGAAGTGTTCCAAGCGTTTATCCCCTTTAAACGCCGCAGGAAATGGACCCCGGCCCTATGTGTAAGGCTCTTGCGTACTCACGGGCAAAGCACTTACGGCGCCACGTTACGATCGCCAGTATAATAGACACTTTCAAAAACTTTTCATGAGACAAATGTATACGTAATTTTTGCAAATTTACGCCGAAAATTGGAGTCTTGTTTGGATATTGTCGAAATTCATATAGGTCGCGCACTCTCGATGTTCAGCTGTGCTTGAACAGTCATCATAAATGTCGTAACATTTTGTCCAGTATGGTATATACCGCTAGTGTACATAAAAAAAACTTTTGTGGTTTCACAAGATATTGAAAAAAATATTAGTTGCGTCATCGCTCGTGGATATAAACATTAATAACTGATAGACGTCGTCGTTAAGTTTCCCTCTACATGTAAAATCGATCCAAAAGCCTCGAGACAGTGTCAACAGGCGGCAGGAGGCAGAAGGCAGACTTAGAGGATTTTCATTTGTTTCGCATAGAACGGCAGACAGTGCGAGGAGAATCAAAAGTGAGTAAGTAGGATGAAGCTTAATTCCGTAGGGTGAGAAAAAGACTTTCGCCACAAGTCGTCCAATTAATCCGATTAGTCGCTACATGGAAACTCCATAGAGCCATGAAAAAGTAAGTAATAAAAAAAAGGTCAGCTTCCTTAAAACCAAAATCAAAATAATGATCATGATTTAAATTCATTCTGGTACGCATTAGTTTCGGTAATTACGTCAATGACTATTACCAAATCACATATGTCGAACCGCAATCGTTGGTGATAATTATAATTAGCAAGTTCCTAATTGATAGCCAATTAACAAACTGGTCATTCTTTTAATACGTATATTTATAGGTTTGCGGTGAAACGGTACACGATTTTGAATTGATATTTTAATTGATTGATTGATATTTCTTTTATTTGCTCATCGAAAGCACATATTATTATTATTCGTTTCATTTACGTTTCGTTATTACAAGCTGATAGACTAAATATTCCATTTGGGATTCTTCGTGTTCTTCCTCATAGCCCTTGACGTCCATGGGAATCGTTGGGATTTGGAGTGTTCCTTGTGTACCTTACGCGCTCCTGGTCGCAGCCCTGGCATATTTAGCAGGCGCAGCTGGGGCCAGGCCATTCCGGCTCTAGCGAAATTTTCAAAATTCAATCCCCTAGCGGACTTATCCGGAACTATCGAAGATGCTTAATAGCGCCATCTGGCGGGGCTTTCCGAAACTATAGAAAACGCCCCACATGGAAATGCATGCACTCGTGGTAGTTCCGGAAAATTCCGTTAGGGGGCGTGGAAGGAGAATTCGATAAATTCTCTTCTAAAATTGTATTTTCGTGGGAAGTGTTTTTATTTAGTTCCGGAAAATTCCAACAAACGGCGCTGTTGAGCACCCACGGTAGTGCCGGAAGTACTGCTAAGGCTTCGAAAGAAAATATTCAATCGCTGTCACATAAGATTATCGAAACGATCCACCGCAAACCGCAAGCTTGCGTCTTACACCTGGATACACTCACAATCGGTATATGGTGTAACGTATTACGTATATCCATATTCATGGTTTAATGACAGCAGGTAAAATAATCGGCTTTAACATGAAGCCTGAATACGGGAAACCCGAATACGAGCTGGAAACATCAACCGGTCTCCATTAATCGGAAGCACTCTAGATCCGAACACGGTGTTACCGTTAAAACTGGTATGTACGTATATCACGCGTTTCTAGCGATGTGCCCAAGCGAAACACATATTCCCGGGTTATTTGCAAAATGCCCGCAACGCCGGCAAACGAATACGCTACCGGATAGCCGGGCTTGAATAATTAACGCCCTGAAAACGAAAGTTGGTACTGCTGATATTTGCCAGTGGGTGCTGCTATACGTACAAGCCACGTTACCGAACCACCCGCTGTTCGCCGCGCACATACATACAGTCATATACCCTCTTCACGCAAACTCCATATACTATCCTGTGCCATATATACGTATATAAACAACCCTTCATCTCCCGTTCAGGAATATTACCGTTTCATTGCCATTTTTGCCGGACCAGTGCCAAACTCCATTGCACTTTCGGGCACGTTTGAATTAATCGTATGAAACATTGATGATCATCCCTATGTCTACCGGTAATCCTCCCACCCCAGTCCCTCGAACCCTTTGACCCTCGGCGCCGGTGTATTTTTTCAATTTGATCGTCCTGCGTATCATTTATGGAATTTCTCGAATTCCATTCCGTCACGTGACCTTTGTACGCAGCTACGAGATTTATTCACGTTGAATTTACGTAATGTCGAATAGCTTAGTGGTATTTTTTTTTCTCTGGATCAATTTATAGAGTTTACTTATTCACTGGTATCACTTTTGACAAGAAATTAAAATAATCGGGTTTACCGATATATGTTATAACGTGCGCCTGTAATTTGTTTGACTTTCATTAGATTGATTTGATCGATTACGTAGCGCACAATGGTATTAATTAGCCCTTTATTTGTATGTCTACCGTACTACCAAATTATACTACGTTAATTGCCTGTATTCTGCGAGTGAGCGTTTCAGGAAAATTTGTTCGTCAAGTGCGCGCGCGCGTAAATACAGGGAACGAAAAAGTAATGATCGTAGGTCAAAATAAAGCGACGTTGTTGCGGCTTACTGGAACGGAGACGGGAACGTGCGATACGGGGACATTTGTCATAAGGCAAATTTACTTGAAAACTGTAGATGGCTTATCGTATGTATATACGGCTCATGTCAATTTTGGTTTATCGGTACTTGCGTATGAGCTAACCATTTGATAAATTCGTTGGCTCTCTTCGTAAAATCATTTCAAATTAAACGGGCGTCGCTATTTCTGCTGTTGGATGTCTGCTTTATGTCTGGCTACGGATGTGTATATATATATATATATATATATATACACACAAACACACATGCAGATGAATGTTTCATTACGGGTTGTCAGCTTCGAGATTTAACGTTTCCAATACTTCGTCCTCATATGAATTCCTGCTTATAGAAAACTCACGTGGTCAGGCTCATCGATTTTGATAATACTCAGCACTGCAGAAGTAAACCTTTCTGGGGATCGATCGGCGGCCGCGAAACAAAAGAAAAAGAGTAACAGTTTACACTGCGGTTCTGTGGCAAATCGCCTTAACCACGAGGCTCAGCGCGAGTTTATGAAGGTGTGAGACTTTCACGAGACTTAAACAAGATAAATAAGAAAAGAAAAATATGATCTACGCTAATGGGCCGCTTTGGTAATAAATTTGTGAATTTTGAGAATATTCCAAAAATATGTTTATCGCGACACTTTGAGAGCGTCGTAAAAAAATTTTTTTTATTATACCTTTTGTTCTACGCATCCCATGAATTTATAACGATGACCATATGGAATGTTCGATCTTTGATTTCACTCTGGAAACTATACATCCAGTATACCTGGGACCCTCCGGTACCGTCCAGTCTAAAATTCTCATGGAAGACAGAGACTGACCGCTTATGAATAATAATGCATCGTTTAGTCTCGAGGAACAATGCCCGAATTATCCGTCGTCTGGCGTGGGAAGGTCCGAAGAACGTGTCGCCGTCGCGACGCCCTGTAGAACCGGTTTTTCCACGGGGTGTCTCAGGCGGGAAAAGTTCATCGAATCCTTTGACTGCAAGACCTGAAGGTGAGTCTCTGCTCGGGTTGTCAAGAGAAAAAAAAAGTGAGGATGCACTCGTGGAAAGACGATTCTCGTGGAGGTGGCGGAGGAGGAGGACTTGGCTGTCTCGGATAGCAGACTGTCCCCGTCCTGCGTGCTATACTTAGAAATAGTCTCTAAACACTTGGCCCGGCTCCCAAAAACCGTAAAAATATGAGTCGTCAAAACAGGAGCATAACTCTACGTTGCAAGGCGATGCAGTAAAAATACGCAAGTAAAAAAAAGAAAATTTGGCAAATTTTATAAATCTCGACTTAATTCCAAAAAAATATAATTATTATCGCCCGATTAATCAGTCACTGTGTATAATTCTTTTGTAACCATCACGTGACACTATAAATGCATCCATGCAGTTGATGCACTTTTTCAAGACGGACTGACGCAAGTAGCGATCCTCGAGCGACTCTTGCGAATGTCCCTGTGTATCTGCTGATTAATGATAAGGGGGTTTATCTGGAGCAAACTCTTTCCGATAAGGCCAGACTATGATATCACTATAGATAGAGGTACCGTGTATCCGGAAGAGGCGGACAGGATCTTTAAATTCATTCATCACTTCTTGTCACTCCGCCGGACTACTATTCTCATCCCTGGCTGCACCTTATCTCCTCTTTTTCGTTGCTTTCTCGTTTACCTTATTTCTTACTCCTGCCGTCCTTTTAGTCACTCTCGTTCCTACACGGTATAATCCGGTAGAAAACCAGCCGGGACATATCGATCCCACTAGTCTAATGACTGTTCGATAGTTTCAAAATTCCTAGACCTCGCAGGGATTGACGGTAATCGGGTTTGTTTGTAATTCTAAGCCACGAAGCCCGATGCAGCAGTCAATATGGCGGATACACACAGGTACCAACGAACTACTGCCAATGAAGTAGTAAACGTGTGGCTCCAGCTTGACGGATAAAGTGGTCCGCAGATACGTGTCTCCCTGACGTACGAAATGGTCTGATTAGAAAATGTATTTCCGTTATCTGAAAGTGGTTTCAGGTTGCGGTAGAAAATAGTTCTGGTGATTCGATAAGATACAGGGAAACTCGTGGCTGTTGGTTGTTGGACACACTGTAGATAGGGAACCGTAAAGAAGGGTGTCCCTTGCGAGGCTTCCCAGGTCTGACTGGCATCGACTTTACCGAGTCTCCATATGATTCGTTGGCTGGATTTCTTTCCTTTTCAAGTCGCGGAATAGCCACACACGTTTTTTTTTTTTTCATATTTTTGTACCGGAGTGTCTTTCGGTCGGGTTCGCATGTACGCGACGAAAAAGAAAGCATCGCGCAGTTGGGAAGCTATTTGGATTTTATACGCGCGAATAACCTCACTATGAATTTTGTACGTTCGTTGGTCCGTAAAATTCACACTAAGCGAGCCACGGTTCGCGGCCACTTTTCCGGTTGGATTTATTTCGACTCGGGCGTCGCGACGCTCTATACCTACCCTACAGAGCCACCGTAGCTACGCACCTGTAAACAAATTCGCGGACCGATGACTACCCACGGCCCGCTATGCCATCGTCAGATAAAACCGGAAATCCATTAATTGGAAAACGCTCCCCGAAAACCCGGACGCAATAGCCAAACCGAGTGTTTATCATCGACCTGCTGAAATGCCGGGTCATTTGTTATTTACATATAATTCGTACTCGGTCCAACTGCAAGCGAGTTCAGTGACCCGCGACGCAATTAGCGTTCGATTGATTATTTTCGCATTGATTTTCTCGCCTCCATTCCACCGGATGCTCGTGCATTCGAAAATAAAAATCGTTATGGATCCCGAGTTCCATTCGTTTGATATCACTTCCGGTCAAACGATATAACCTACGGATGCGCCATCCTATATACGCGATCAATATCTGTAGAATTTCTCAAGAAATTCTCCGAGCGACTTCGTTCCGGATCGTGTTAATCCTCTTAGTGGATTGTGGGAGAATAAAGTGGAGTAAGAAGAAGGCCAAGAGGAAGACGATGAAGAGGAAGGAGTTTGACTCGATTAGACCGTGCTGGCTAATTTCGCGTGAAACGTCCTAATCTTTTTATCAGCGTCATTAAGGGTAAATGCCACGTTGGGCTTACAGGGGTAGGGGATGATTTCGGTTAGATCCCAGTTCAGTTTCCGAGATTAGGAAGAGTTTTAAAGTGGCGACGGCACTCGAGGCTAAACGTCAGGGCTGTCGCTTGTCGAACGAGGACCGAAGGAAGAGGGGCTAAGGGCACTCTTCGTCGACTTTCAGGGCGCTCAGACAGCACTCGAGATCAGGCGGGAGGGTCGGGGCTTCGAGCTTCAGAGAGAAATAGGGCGGGTGGGCGAGTTAGAGCGACAGAGATGCATGATCACAGGGTAGCAAACGGAGGGCGACCATCAGAGTCAAATGGGGAAAGAACAGGTAACGGCAAAGGAGTCCAGGATATTTGGAAGTGCAGAGCATAGCTGCTGCTGGGAAACCAGGAGGAGCTCAGAGAGGTTAACGTTAATCCAGCGTGGGGAGCGAGTTGACCGCAAGGAGTCTGGAGGGGTTCACCAACGTCTTGAGAAATTTGGCAAGCGATTCCCTTTGCCCTGAGGAATTTCCAACTTTGAAACTCGCCTTTAACCTACTCGTTCTTGGAGCACGTTATCTTTGGCTTATACCACTTGAACGTGGATTTAATCGCCGTTGGGAATGACTATCCTTTTTTTTTTTAATATCGAAAAGACGCTACAAATACTCCAGGTTCTGTGTGGACGAACTTGTGGATGCGGCTTGAGGGTGTCGGGTCGCCTCGTTTTTCATGTTGATCCGACGATCGTGAGGTTGCATTAACAGTACCTCGACTTGGTCCCGACGCCATTTCTCATGGACAAGCAGTGAGGAGAGTCTTGACCCTGTATACAGTACATGAACATGTTGGTACAGCTGCAGCTCGTTGCGAGTGTGACCGAAGGGCCGAGAATCCTGAAGTTAAGTAGAGGAAGAAAGAAGATGAAGAATAAGAGGGAAGGTCGTAGGGCTTTCGAAGTAGCTCTTTTTACCATCCCTAGGATAGTCCGACTCGCTGAAACTCGGAAAGGAGGTGGAGGCTGCGCTCGACCTTTGACACGGAATATCGTGCATCGAAATCAGCCCTAAGGCCTCGGCTCGTAATTCTAAGCCAGTGTAAATCTTCTTCTTCGATACGAAGTCGATGTTATTAATTGTTGCGACGGAAATATCCTCGGAAATCGTTTTCGCGGCGTGCCGTGTATAGCAGTTCCCCAACAGGAAGAACAACAACAAGAATAATAACCAAAGACTCTACTCGCGCACGGGTGTATACTCGGGTCACAAAAAAAAGAAAAGGGTAAAAAAATACCGAAAAAGGTCAAGAAACACGAACAGAGGAGGGATTTAAAAAACGAAGAATCAGGATAGAGATGGGAGTCCAAGGAGGTCAAAAGGTCCTCTACGTGCTCCCGGTTCTTCCTCCCATTGGCTCGTGGCAAAACACACCTGCCGTCTACCATAGACGTATACCTTGCTGTAAATCGCACGAGAGTCGATTTCTAGAAAGCCACAGCCGCACCCCGTATATATATATCCAAGCTAACCGAGTCGTCAGAACACTCGACCTTTGCGGTCGCCAAGTATGGACCGAATGAACTGGTACTTACGCATATTTGATCCAGTTACGTACATCCCGGTGACGGCAGTACCATCGCAATTGGTCTCTACAATTTTTACCAGCAATCAACAAAGTCCATCCAAACGATCCAACCTCGGCTATTTCGACATTAAATTCAATCTTTTTTACTACCAAATTATACCGGGTACGCGATTACTTTGCTTATGACTGCGCATCAGTGGCCACGATGGATAATACGGCCGTGGGGCACAGCCGGAGGGGCCCCTCCTTTAACGAGATAGCTACGTACCTGTGTAACGTAGCATGTTGTATAAGAACGATGGAGGAATCAGATACGAGAGAGACTTGCCGTCGTTGGAAAGCTGAGGTTCCGGGTCGTTGGATGTGTACTCCCACGCGGACGAAAACACCTCCGCATAGGTAAAGTCGAATGCACCAGGTTACCAGGTTCGAGAGGGAGGAGCGTAAAGAAAATAGATAAACAAAGAGAGAGAGAGAGAGAGAGAGAGAGAGAGAGAGAGAGAGAGAGAGAGAGAGAGAGAGAGAGAGAGAGAGAGA